>CAEFZX010004015.1:0-14094 GCA_903066825.1 Alfaro cultratus | reverse complement strand
AAAAAGAGTAAATTTCCACCTGATTTTTGAGATTCATTTTAGAAGTTTTATGGAAAAGACGAGGAATTTTCTGAGTTTCAAAAGTCAAACATTATTGACTTTTGAAGCTCAGAAATGTCCACATTTTCCATATCAAATTTCTGAGATGAATCTCAAATTTTCAGTGTTTCTAGCAAATTTATGACTTTTCAAGCTCAGAAATGTCCTTGTTTTTTCTAGAAAATTCCTGAGATGAGTCTCGAAATTTCCAAGTTGTTGGTTGAAATGTACTTCTTTTTTAAAAAATTTCTATCGCACTCAGGACCTGACATGCTGTCATATTCTTCATCCTGGAAGCGGCAGTATGTCTGATTTCCATCTGAAAGATCATCATAGATCTAAGCAAACTCAGGTCACAATCACTTAACAAAAAGGACTCCATTGTAATTAGAGGAATGGTTTAATAGGAACATGTTTTGCGGTTTTTGAAACTCTAATTTTTCTAAACTGTAACCGGTTCAGGCCTAATGCTGAATGAATCAGAGGCTGCCCAACTGATACGAGAAAAATTAAACTAGCACAGATACTCTGAAGAGCCATAACTTCTGGACACTTTGTTTTCACTACAGCAGGATCTTTATGTAGTGTTGTGTTTTTTAAAGCAAATAAAGCATTTACAAAGCTCTTTTGGATCTGTGTTTTGTGAAAATATTACAGGATTCTTCCAAAGAATGTCAATATCACATCCATATCAAATAACATTACACCGTGTTCCAAATTATTATGCAAGTGATATGTGATATATATGATTTTCCTATATGGTCAATGCAAATGATGGTCAGTATAATTTTCAAGTCATGAACTATTGCAGTATAAATCTAATTTTACTGAACAAAGCTCCCCATGAGAACAGGTTGTTTTCAAAAATAAAAAACTAAAAATTCACTGTTCCAAATTATTATGCACAGCAGATTTTCTAAACATTTTATGGATTATAAAGAACTGCAAATGGTCATTCTTTGAATGTGTAGCATTAAGTGGTCACATGTACTAAAATCAAAAACTATTTCAATCAAACTCCAAAGGTTCTCAATAGGGTTGAGGTCGGAGGAGGATGGTGACCACACCATGAGTTTCTCCTCTTTTATGCCCATAGCAGCCAATGACACAGTGGTTTTCCTTGCAGCATCAGATGGTTCATTGTCATGCATCTAAATGATTTTGCTACGGAAGGTACGGCTCTTCTTTTTGAACCATGAAAGAAAGTGATCAGTCAGAAAGTCCATATAATTTGCTGAGGTCATTTTCACACCTTCAGGGACTCTGAAGGGGCCGACCAATGATTCTCTCCCCATGATTTCAGCCCAAAGCATGACTCCACCACCTCCTTGCTGACGTCACAGCTGTGTTGGGATGTGGTGGCCATCCATCACCAATCCACTACTAATTAATCTTCATGTACGGCTGGGCCAACTTCAACTGTTTCTGCTTGTGAGCTCTGGTTAGGGGCCCAATAGTAGGTTGATGCACCACAAGCCTCTGGAGGATCCTCCACCTTGAGGTTCCAGAGGCACCAGCAGCTTCAAATAACTGTTTGCTGCTTTGTAAGGGCATTTTAACAGCTGCTCTCTTAATCCGATGAATTTGTCTAACAGAAACCTTCCTCATTATGCCTTTATCTGTACAAGCCCATCTTTGTTCTGAATCAACCACAAATCTCTTCACAGTATGATAACGCTTCAGTTTTCATTAAATATCTAATGTTTTCATACCTTGTCACACGGCACTACACTAGCTGATGATTTTCATCAGCAGAGATTCTTTCTCTTTCCCATATTGCTTGAAACCTGCGGCCTGCTTAATAATGTGGAACATCCTTCTTAAGTAGATTTCCTTTAATTGATCTCACCAGACAAACTAATCAACCAGCTCTATGAAATTAATTGTAGTGATTCAAAGAGCCCTGACACACAATACCATCTATAAATTTAATAGCACAACAAAAATTTTTATTTTTATGACACTTAAATCCAATTTGCATAATAATTTGGAACACGGTGTAGTAAATGCATTACCAGCTTGTAGAGGCAGTGTGATATAAACCATGCATTTACAGGAAAACAAAAATCTTTTTGGTCGAATAAAAAAAAAGATTTATAAATATATATATATATATACATATATATATATATATATATATATATATATTCAGCAAAATTTATTTTGATCTCACATGTTCTCTGTAAAATGAAACTTCATTATTATCACAATCACAATAAACAGCTTGGTTTCTCACCTTTACCAGCAGCAACACCTGCTCAGAATTCCAGAAATGTCTCAGGCTGTTGCTGGAGGTAAATCAAGAGGAAGTCCTGATGATTCCTGTAACAAAATATAAACCAGAAACTCTACAACAGTTCACTTAGTTTGTTGTACGCTTCAGACAACACAAGGACTCTGGTTTACTTTACCTCCTGGTAATTTGTCCAGGCTAACTCAGCAGATGACGAAAACCATTAAGTGTGTGGTGGTGGGAGATGGGTAAGTTAGATTTTTATTCTCACTTTATTCGGTGATTCATAGTGAGAGATTTAAAGTCAACATGTACTATTTGAAACATGATTAGTGTTTAAATTCAGCATGTTTGCATTGATACAAACCAAACACATTTCTATTCTTTGTAAAAAAGAAGTCTTGAAGGAAAATTCTTGTATTTTTTTCCAGCTTAGGCAGTTGAAGTTCTAAACTTCTCATAGTTTTACTCAGGGCTTTCTGGAGGTGAAGTGAAATGAAATGAAGGAATAATTACTGCATCGCGTTCCCCATCCCAACTGGTTTTTATATCAAACTAAATAAAAGTGTATTAAAGTGCAGGCTGTTGGTCGATGTGCTTTTGTAGATGTAAAATATTATGTGTTGTGCAGTTTTGTACAATCAAAGAGCATAAATAAAAATATCTGCATCTTAAAGTGTTTACCTTCTCAAGGTTTAGCATTAGCTTCCACTTTATCATAAGGGAACAGTTTTCACCAGCCTAACATTGTCTGAAAACATGGAAACAAGTGTAAAAATAAAAGAAACAAAAAAATAAACCAGTGAAATAATATGAGGTGAGAAATATTTACACCAATACAGATGATAGAAATATTCAGATAATAAACTATTTCATCTTTTTCTTCAGCTGTTTGCATACAACTTAACTTACAGTGGTGTGAAAATCTGTTTGCCCTTTTTCCAGATTTCCTTTTTTTTCTCTCCCTTAATAACAAGCACCATCATTTAAAAGCTGCATTCTGTGTTTGCTGGTGTTGCCTTGGACTAATATTTAAAATAGTTTCATGTTCTGAGACACTGAAGTGGGACAAACATGTAAAAACATAGGAAATCAGGCAGGGAAGAAACACTTTCACAGTACTGGAGCGTGAATCTTAGAAGGCTTTATACACGCTTGGATCAACAAACATGATTTGAGGATATTCTGAACTTGCACATAACAAATACAGAATAATGTCAATGTTTTGTTTATTTTAGGTCTGTTTTATCTTTATAAATGGAGGCAGCCCTGCTGGAGACCCAACTTCATCAAAGCACATTCTTAACAGGGCTCTATTATGTGTTTTCCAGGCACATAATGCTATTTTATAACACAATTAAGTAAGCATGTAACCTTCAAATTTTAAGTTAAACGTGACTTAAAAGAAATTTGACACTTGAAATTGGGCCTCTGTCTCTTTAAAAGCTTCTGCTCTTTCTAAAACTCCGTCTTCAGCAAGTCATGACAACATGGCTCCTCTGTTAACCCTTTAACTACATTTTTACCAACCTCACTAAGAAAGAGCTTGTATAATGAGCTCAGCACATGTAGCAGTTCCACTGGTGTTTGCTAATTGCTGCCGGCTAGTCTGAAGGAGCTGAAGGGGGGAGTTGTAGGTCACAGCTGCTCTGTGAGGCGGAAGCTCTGAAGATAGGACACTACGGCTCAGAGGAGGAGCTTCGTCCTAAAAAAGGCAGAGCTAGGTCCACTCAGGCATTTTGCACAGCTGAATGGTTGCCAAGGAGATTAAAGGATTTCTCAAATATATATGAAAGAATCAAGGCAACACTCCAGGTGTGTTTTTGATGAAGGAATAACATTATGACATGCTGCAAAGCTCAAAAACGTTGAGTTTACGTGATACTGCCCCTTTGATTAGCGTCACAGTTCAATGCTTGTCAGACATTTTGCTTTGTTCTGTGAACTGTACAGTCTGCATGAATGAAATTCTTGCCAAAAGACACCTGAGCAAGATTCCAGCGATTCATCAGGGTGTTGTTCCTGGTACAGGAGAGGAAGTCCAATAATTAGTGCTGCAGTCTCTCTTCCTGAAGCAGAGCATGGATGAGTCTCTCCAGAAGCGTTTCCTCCGGTCGCTTCGCAGTTAGGACAACAGATTCCTGTTCATCCATCTTTTGTCCAGGCGGCCTGCTCGCTGTGTCTGATGCAAAATTCCATTAAGTGTGTGGTTGTGGGGGATGGGTAAGTGACTCTCAGTTTTCCCTTCTCACCTGTAAGTCATAATGTATTTTAACAACAAAAAAAAACCCATAGCCAACGGAAGCTGTTTTTGTTTTCTTCTCTGATATTTACTGTAAAAGTCAAGCTAATTTGTATGTACAGCAAAGCCAGATAAAGGCAAAGAAAATGGTTTTCATATCTCATAATTAGCAAAGAACCTCACATTGGCGTAAACTGTTGTATTTTCTCTCCTTATTAGATATTAAAGTGCCATTTCTGAATGTTTTCTGATATAAAAGAGCCAGAGAAAGAAAAGGCTAATGAAATTGTTTTCTGAGTCACAAAACAGCGCTCATGAAAAATGCTTCCTCCAGTCCAAACCAGTTTATCCTCATGTCATACAGTCATGGTGGAACAGGTTTTTTCACTTACTAGAGGAGCCGAGCTGAACATTAATAAACACCATTACCTGCGCTCTTTGCAAAACTTCCTTTAAATATTTTTATCAGGTTAGGTTAGCAACATCAGCTGCAGCAATGTTTGCAGCACAGCCAACATGTTGCCTCTTTTCAGTGACGACTGTGCACTTTTATTTCTAAGAAAAAATGTAACTACAAAAGAAAGATTTTAAATACTTTAACTTTTTGTTTGGGACTAGTGGCCTTTAATGACGGGCCTCAGACAGGAAGCAGGCAGACATAAGGTCCAGTCGGCTCTGTGCTGCAGCAGTTACTGTCACTGTTTCCTAGCAAACGATAGTAAAGGTGTACAACAATAATCAGGTTATTTTCATGCTTCTTGTGAGGATGTATATATTACATTTGTGGCCAAACCAACTCAAATAAAAAGGTAAACCCTCTTTATTAAAAACATAACCTTGCAAGGTTGAGGAGATTGAATGTTCAGTGTTCACTGTTAGCTTTTTCTGGGACTCTGCTCTTCTTGACTCAGATCTCAGAAGTTCCTCCTTGAAAAAGCGAAAGCCATGGTTCCAGTTTGGTTTTGACTTTCGACAGTTATTTCCTCTTTGATCCCTTGGTACGTTTTTTCGATTTGGTATCGCTGACTTTTGTGGGCCTGAATGTCCCACAGAGTCTTGGCCCAGTTCATTCTCAACCTTACTTTGGATTGCTTCCCACTCTGACTGTGGGACTTCCAGGCCATTTCCTTTGGCATAGCGTGTAAAACTTTGGATGTAACAGTATGTTTCTTTATCACAGAGCACTAGCATGAGACGGAGGCCATGTTTTCCTATCTTGGTCATGGTCTTACCTCTGAGGTCATCTGCCGTCTTTCACAGCCCCTCATTGGTGTTTGGTACCAGTTTGTGGATGGTAGAGATTATAACAAATCCTGGTTATAACAGAAAGAAACTCTTGTAAACATTTGAACACTGGGCCAGAAATTACTTTCAGGGCGAATCTAGAAATTTTGGAGTTTTGAAGCCCTTTATTATTCTTGTGCTGTGCTATGCTAGTCTGTGCATTGCGTTCCTGTGCAATTCCACTCGAAAAACTGTCTCGCTTCCAGCACAGTCTGGCCTCTCTCCTCTTGACTCAGACCAATCAGCAAACAGAAGGAGAAGTTGTGATTGTGAACAATGACATTGGTTTTCTGCGCTGTTTTAGAATTGTCTGGAGTTTTAGCAATCGTTTCTCAACAACTCGAACCCTTTGGACAAAGAGAAGTGCAGTACAAGGTGGTAGTTTTTACTAGGCTAGTAGTGCTACTCTTGTTTGTATTATCTAACTGTATGATTCATATTGAACAATTTGTCTTCTTGTCTTCTCTCTGCCTCCTCAGGGCTGTGGGTAAAACATGTCTGCTCATCAGCTACACCACCAACGCCTTCCCAGGAGAATACATCCCCACAGTGTAAGTACCACACAGAACAAACAGCGCCAACTAGTGACCAGATGTGGTCATGTACAACTGTAATGTGGAGTCCGGATTATTAAAGACAATGTGCAGATTTCAATGTCTTTAATATCTGTATTGTTTTTGCATTGTACGTGGTGAAATGTCACATCCAAGAGACGTTGGTTTATTTTTCAAAACTCTTCCCCTTCAGATTTGATAATTATTCTGCCAGTATGCTACTGGATGGGAAACCAGTGTCCCTGGGTCTGTGGGACACAGCAGGACAGGAGGACTACGACAGACTCAGACCTCTGTCCTACCCTCAGACGGTGGGTTTATATACGTCTGCGAGAGAGCACAGACAAACAAATATGTTTATTCTTTATTTTGCTTCTTAGGATGTGTTCCTGGTCTGCTTTTCAGTGGTCAGTCCAGCTTCTTATGAAAACGTTCGTACCAAGGTAAGACCCTGCAACGTCAACTGGTTACGCCAGAGCTGATTACGCATTTACTTTTATATTTACATTCTTATATGTCATCAGAAATTACCTAAATGACTAAATGAAGTTCTAAATATATTAGAAAAGCATATAACGTGAAATTTGGCATATCAAAGGTTTTCGTGGAATTTACAAGTGCAGTAAATGCCTTTCATATATGTTTTGAACATAGACATCGTAAGCACACTGGTTTTACAAACAACAAAATCTCAACAGTTTAGTTTCTTTCCACTGTGTTTTTTGCTAATGGTACACGTTCACCTAAGACAACTGAAGTACCAAAAGTATACATTTTTTGATTTGAGAAACAATTTCAGTGCATAAAGCTCAGGCAGGTTAAGACTGATCTGCACATCACTACATATCAACCTTTCAGAGCATTCAGGTCTTTTCCTTAATCGGTAATTGGCCGATACTTACATGTGAAGCCAATATCGTCCATCGATCTTTTCTTCCGGAGCAAAGGTCTAAAAATCAGCCACTGTCCTCTTCTGCTGTTCTGTCAGAAATGTTTGACTGATCGGCCCACCGGGTCATGCCTGCATGTTGAACAATAGTCACCGCACTGTTACCAACTCAGCGACTTCATTTCTTTCATTTCAGGCCAAAAACTGATCTACCAAAATCAGAATTGGCAGGTCAGTGTTCTTAAAGACCAGTAATAGGCGATCAGTCAGAAAACAGCAGTCAGTACACCTGGTTCTAGTTTACTCTGCATTTCCAGAAGCAGAACCAAACATGGAGAAACAGCATTCAGCTTCTATGCACCACAAATCTGGAATAAACTACCAGAAAATTTCGAAACAGCTGAAGTTTTCCTTTAAATCAAGGCTCAAAACCCACCAGCTTAGAGTTTCTTCGATAACTAATTACCAGCACATGGATTCATTCATATATTTGATGCATATTTGGTGAAAGTACATTTGATTATGGTGTTATATTTTCATCATGTGAAGCACTTTGATCCACCATGTTGATGAAATGTTCCACATTAATAAGACATTCCTAAAGAACGAAAGGAAACAGATCCTCTTGCTGTCGTGTCGGTTGGCCTGCTAACGTCCTGCTTGCTCTTCCTGCAGTGGAGTGTGGAGCTGAAGCACCACTGCCCCAACACCCCCATGATCCTGGTGGGCACCAAGTCCGACCTGAGGGACGACAAGGACATGATTGAAAAGCTGAAGGAGAAAGACCTCTGTCCCATCACAAACGTCCAGGCTTTGGCCTTGACCAAGGAAATAGGTCAGTCATCCAGTTCACACATGTACCAACACATGTTCAGGATATCATTTAAAACACGAGCTTAGAGTGACTTTTTTTCTTTAAAAAACTGGTTAGTTTAAGTTCATAAAAATGCTTGTATCCAGCGTTATTATGTAACTGATTTGAAGGCGAACACTGTCAGGCATGTTATACGTATCCAGTGTGATGGTTTGTAGTATAAAACATGCGTATGCAGTTGCCAGGGTGATGGAAAATAATGTGTGTGAATGTTGTCAGACATCCTGGACATCACATATGCTTTCATCCTGTAACTGCTTTCCATCACGTTTTTTTTTTTTTTTTTTTTTGGAAGAGGTTAGACATCTTTAAAACAGTCAGGGAATGGGCGTGCCGTGGTGGTGTAGGGGTTAGCGAGGCCTTGAGTCCTCGACGCGGCCGTCGCGGGTTTGACTCCCAGACCCGGCGGCATTTGCCGCATGTCTTCCCCCCTCTCCTCATCCCCTTCCTGTCAGCCTACTGTCAAAATAAAGGACACTAGAGCCCGCAAAAAGCCCCCTGGTGGGGAAACAAAAAAAAACAAAAACAGTCAGGGAATAAATGACTTTGATTTATGCGTATGAATGAATTTATTTATGACCATATAATTTTATTTAAAACAATACGTGCGTATAGATTCAGTGTTCACTGCAGTTTAATTCATGTACTTATTTCAATTTATTTTGATGATTATTATTCAGAACTATTAAAATGTTTATTATTCATACCTAATAAACATCCAAAACCCAAAATGTGGTGTCTCAGAAAATGCAAATACAACGTTATGCTATGGCCTGTAGATTCACGAGGAAGACGTATGACCCATCGCCTCTGCAGCACACAGTCACCGACCTCAGAACAGTTCTGTGTCCAACCGTATTAATAAAAAGCTTCAAATGTAACAAGCAAAAATGGACAAGCAGCAGGAATTCCTGCAGAATTAAGAAGATCGTGAAGCAAATTTAAGAGTTTGAAGGGGTGAACTGGGCTGGACTCCACCACACACCAGCTGGATTTCCATCAAACATCTGCGCAAATCTTTGTCTATATCCTGCTAATGTTGAACAAACGATAGTTTCGCAATTGTAGTGATTCCGTTAAATAAGAAATGAAATCAAAGTCACACACGAATAAGCTTGTTGGATTTAAATTGTTACATGAGACATGGTCATAATTCAGCCATCATCTATCAGCCGATCAGAGGAGACGTCGGCGTCTTATTCAGGCGTTGGAGTGACAAGCCTACTTGGGAGTGGCTACATATGCAGCGTTTTGGGAAAATTATAGTTGGCCATTTTACAGAAGAGCTGTGGCTTGAACACACTGGATGACACAACTTGTCATTGCTGTGGGAGCTCTGGTGGAGTCAGCTGAACGATGGGAAAACAGACAGAAAAACATCATCTTGCTACCACTTCCTGTCGTCTTCTTTGTCACCTTTGTCAGTAGTAACATCCGGCTGTTGATCACGTGACTCGTGTGAGGCTGAAAAACTACCTCATCCTAGCGCCAAAGAAACTCTTCTTTTTAGAAATCGCCGTGTTTCCATTAAGCAAATTAATTTTTGTAATTTCAGTTTGCGCAATTTTATGGTTAATGGAAACTCAGCTACAGGTTTGTATTAGAGCAACAGAGTGATGTGCAGACTTTCATTTTTTAAGTAACTTCGGCTGAGTTACTGAAGTAGATCAACTCTTCGGTGATGATATTCAAACTTACTGAGATGCACATGTCATTTGAAAACTTGATTTGACACAGAAGTGATAAAGCATTCTGGAAATACAGTGACCATGTTTTCCTTGTTGTTGCCTGAAACCAGGTGCGGTGAAATACCTGGAGTGCTCGGCTCTGACGCAGCGCGGCCTCAAGTCCGTGTTTGATGAAGCCGTCAGGGTGGTGATGAGTTCTGTGACCGCTCCCAACCAGAAGGTCAAGAAGAAGTGCACCGTGATATAGTGAGATCCACAGAATACACTGCCAATCAACCAACACTCAACAGACAGTCAGTCTCAATACAAAGTCATCAAATACAAATATACAAGCAACAACCAGTAATCAACCCAATCGCTACTGCAGCTTTAACTCTAGCTTCCACCCGCTGACCTTTCTCAGAAGACTTGGGAAGGGTCTGCAGGGTTCGTGGGCTATGAGCAAATCTCATAAACAGGTTGGTGTAGAGCATAGGAGACTCCAACTGTGACCTTTCACCTTTACTAACTACCTCCACCCCTTAGTCCCTTGAATATGCAAGGATACCATTAGCGGTCTCATGAAACTTTAACGTTTTTATGAACCTGAAGTGATCTCTTCTCTTAGTAGTATCTGAATATCTGTCATAATATCTGAATATGAAGGATTATCTCACTTTGTTTTCTTATAAATAGTAATTATCCATGTTTGGTTGTAAATTACAACAGAGATTAATGTTTTAAACTCTGAGGTGAGCCTGTGTTTTTATTCAGCCGAATGGTTTCATGTTTGAACCCGTTCATGTGACGAAGGGTTTCTCCGCATTCCCCATCTCTCAACGAGTCACACGCCTGTAAATAAAAGGTTTCTTCTTTTCTTATTGGCTACACGTTTCCTCCAGCTGGTTCTGATTGGCTGATCAATCCCCCGTGACGACCCCTACACCCAGAAGCTCTTGGCTCAGAGCCAGCCTAGCAAAACAAATCCTTTGCTCTGTGCTCAGAAAATCTGTTTGTGACTAATGTTTTTGTTGGCACTTTGCTACATTTTTTTGTTTGTCACACCTGAAAAGTTTGTTTCCTGTTGTTGATTGTGTGACTGGTGTGATGCAAAAACAGTGTTCCCATTGCTGTCTTGTGAAAACGTCATCCTAGCTCCAGAAATCTTTACCGAATGAGAGTTTTTTCAACCACATTTATTTTTGATATGTGGTTTGATTGCTGTTGCTATCAGCACTATGACGCAAACATGGGACTGCAGTTCTGTTCAGTTTGCCTATGTTGATGTGTGTCTGTCCCTATTAAATAAACTTAAATGAATTAATGTGTCAAATTGCTCAGTTACACGGCCCATGGAAATGAAACTAAAGAGCATTTCTTCCCTGTTTGTGTCAGTCAGTTACAAAACCAAACAGCCAAAGCATGAACCAGAGGAACCAGTCCCTCCCTGCTGCACACAAGTATATTTAATCCCTGTTTGTCCAGCTGCTGTGCTGGGAATTTCCCAGTAAGCAACCCAGGAGATGAGCATCAGAACTACAGCTTTTAGAGGCAGTCTGGTTCATTGACACGAGATCCAGACCACAGCAAAGCGTTCTTCTTTTTCTAATGTGTTTTCCTGGTGCCAGTGAAATTGACTGAGGCTCTAAAACTTTAAATGTTTCTTTTTCTCTTCTTTCGCACGTTGAAGAGGGGAGACTTCTAGTCGGTTTTCAAATTTAGGCTACAAAATTCCTATCTTTACATTAAACTTTACATAAATGTTAACTTAATGTTCATTTTTTGCTCATAAAGGGTTCTGTCTTAGCTCTAGCGGTGGTTTAAGGAATTGTTTTTTTGCAGTATTTTTTGTCCCTGTGTTTTTTATTGGAATCTTTTGAAAATAAGCCATAGCGTAATGTGCACTAAATGCTTTTTGATCACATAATTTGTTAGCTTTCTGCAGTATTTTTCATGTAATTTTGATGGAAGTGAAATCATTTTACTGATGCTGAATAAATCTTAAATCTGAGACTTCTTCTTGTTTAAATTTGTTATAAACATCATTCAACGGGTCAATAGTTTTTTATGTGTCTGTTTGATCTTATATTTATTTTTCTATATTTTTTAAAAAGAACTTTTATTATTCTTGAGTTGGAGAAACACACAAGATTTCCAATGTGTTTATACTAAATCTGTTTCTATTCTGAGAAACAAATTCATCCAGTTTTATAGACTTCTGACAGATTATTCGAATAATTAACCACTAAAAAGACAATATAGTAAATTCAAAGGTGGCCGTTCAGCTGACTGGATGTTCTTCACCTCCACATTCACTCTGACCTGCAAAGGTATATTCTTCTCTCATTCAGCATCCTTTGCAGAAACCTGGACATGGTCAGTCATGAACGTTAAATGTGTTTCTGGATAGATGTGTTCAGTTTCACCTTTCACCAGCTTGAATGCTGCCTGCGATGTGGAATAAATAAATACTTTTAGCAGAACAGAAGGAGGCGGCACGGTCTGAAAAAGTAACGCATCCTTCTCCCGCGTGAAGAGATTTGAGAACAGATGGAAAATGTCGCAAATCAACCAAACCAAATCCAACCAGATCTGCTCCTACGTTTTTGGACTCAAACACAAACCGCAACCATCCGTTTCTCCACCAAACGTCACGGAACAGTTTGTCTGACAGACCCAAAGTTACTCCAGGAGCACATCAAGAGACTAAACAGAACAGAGAACAACTTGACTCTCTGTTCACGACAACATTGAGAAAACAGACGGAGCCAAAACGACACGCTGCTTTAGATAACACAGCAAAACACACCAGAAGGAAAACACGAAAACAAACACAGTGGTCCTGTCAAAGTCTGGGCTGAAATCTGATTGTCTTATTTCACAGAAGTGAGGGCTCGGTTCTTGTTTGACATTTATCCTGGCGTGCTATTTGCTCAATCTTCATGAACCAAAAATCAACCAGTCACTCCTGATCATCAGCAGTGACACATTCCAGACGTTCATCAAAGTGTTTCTGCTTCAGGGAGAGGAAGTCTAAAATCCCTGCTGTAGTTTCTTTGCAAAAGAGTCTCTTCTGTTTCTGCTCTTGTATTCTTGTGTAACTGGGTCTGTATTAATAGTTGTATATTTACACAAAATGTTTTCTTTAATGTATTTGTCCGCTTATACTTGACTGTCCTTGTGTTCCTCTGTGTCTACTATAAGGGCTTTGGTCCTCCAGCTCCGCCTTACTTTCTTCTTCTTTTGTTCAGGGTCCTCCAGGACTATTAGAAATATTAAGTTATTAATTTTCTCTTCCCTTTTGTTATTTGTTCAACTGGGGAGAGGCAAGTTTTATAATCCATTGGAATCCTTTCATTTATATTGTTCAAATGTTTATTTTTCCATCTGTATTAATGACAGGTGTTGGATATTTTCATTTGAGTTGCTATTACACCTTTATAACATTTGATGCATGCTAACACTATTATTTTGTATAGATCGGGTGGGAGAACTGGAGCACATGCTATGTGCTAATGCTAATATCTCCAGGTTGACAGATGAAATAAACGGGGAGCCTCCAAACCCAGACTTGGTTTGTCCGATCACCACATAACACACACAATGCAGAAGTGCACCGGTCACACTTGCACCTGCACTGCCTCCTGTGTTAGGGTCCACTGTCATTTTTACTTCACTTTTTATAGGCAGGAAATGGTGGATTGATTATAAATTTGATGCCTGACTATTAGTTTTCAGCTCTCACTAATTTTGTCGTGTTATGTTAAACATCTTGCCTTTGGGAGTGGGACAAAAGATTTACATTGTGTTTGTTAGCAGCAAACTTTAACTATTCCACTGAGAAAGAACTGCAGCATTTCCACTCATTCAGTCAGTGGTCTAAAAGTACTTTTCTCTTGATTATTATTATTGTTATTATTATTATTAGCAACTAGGCCTGTCACGATATCAAATTTTGCTGAACGATTAATTGTCTAAAAAAATTATTGTGATAAACGATAATATTGTTTGAAGACCTTTTCACACTGATTTAATGGAAATGACGTAATAATACATGCGATTTCCTGCCAAAAACAGATACACTTTATTTTCAAAAGAACATCTAACACTAGAACTGATAAACAAAATAAACAAAACAACCAAAAACAAAAATAAAATCGATTCTCAGTCTCCATTAACAAAAATGTACTTGGAAAAAAAACTAAACATAAAGCCAAAGTGGAAATAAATACTGTATTCATCCAAAAGAGTGGAGATTATGAAGTCTGTATACTATGTTGCCCTTCAGTAATCATTAGATTTAAATAGAGAA
>CAEFZX010004014.1:0-53000 GCA_903066825.1 Alfaro cultratus | reverse complement strand
GCTGTGTTTGATCTTTTACTTGGTTTCACAGTGGTCTGATTAATCGAGGAACGACTAATAGATTATTTTCCTCAACAGTTATTTAAAGTCCACTAAGACATTTGGACTAAAAACTTGACCAAAATTACTTGGTGAGAGTTTGTGTTTTTGAAGTGTACTTGTTATCTTTCGATATCACAGATGAAGCAAACGACTTGCTCAGCATGACTATCTGCAGCAGCCAAAGGGAATAATAACCAACGGGGAGAATATTATCTATTATAGTCAGCAAAATTGCAGTTGTGAAATTCCTGAGTCAACAACATTACAGGCCATAAAAACCCCAGACAACTATTACAGTAGTAACTGAGTCAGTACAAGATTAGCTGATAAAATCTTAGTTCTGAGGAGTGTTTTTCTGTCTCCTAGGGAGGATCTGCGACTCATGGACAAACGTTCTACGTGTGGAAACGCATGTGACACACCTGTCAGTGACGAGTCGCCGTTCGAAGGTCGGGGGTGTCGATACATGATATTAATCAGGATGACCATCAGATCTGTCAGAGTCACCGGGTCTGAAACACAATCAGTTAGTCAGGCTTCTTCTGTATCTACACTGTAAAATAAAAAGTTGCTCACTCAAATTTGCCCAACGTTTATTGAGCAAAACGAGATTCATAGATATTAGATTTGGAAATTGTCCAAATAAGACAGAACCAATTGTCAAATATGGTGTTTTATCCCTTCTGAAATAGTTTAGCTAATTTCAGGAATTGGAGACACAATATTTAAATTTTTCTTAAATAGTAAGACGCATTTCCTCCGTAATTATATGAGAGAAAATGAGAAAATGTTTTGCAGAAACAATTCTGGTTTTTTTTCTGTTGAGTTTTTTGTAAAGGAGGGAAATTGTCCTACTTTTCTTTAGACATTGCTCCTGCCCTGCAAAAACACAAAATCTTACCAAGTATTTCTGGTCTGGTTTCCAGTGCAAACATCGTAATTCACTTTAACTGTGACAAAACTAACTTACAAGCAACTTTTCAGTGAGATATAGGAACTTCTTTTAGGTCACTAATTCATTAATATTGATCAAATAAAATACTAGTTTCATTGGCAGATTGTTTCACTTATAACAAGACGTTTTTCACATGTTTTTTATTTCACATGAAATAATCTGCCAGTGGAACTCAAACTGGGTTGCTAGGTGACAGGCCGGGCTTGGCTGGCGTTGCTAGGTAACGGCCAGTGGAACAAGTACTTTTTCATCAATATTAAAGAATTACTGACCTTAAAAAGCTCAAACATCTTGTTTACTTGTAAGTTATGTGTTATTTAGATGAAAAGCTTTGGTGTAGCTTCTGGTACTACTTGTACCAGAAGCTACACCAAAAATATTTTGTAAGACTGTGTTTTTGCAGTGTAATACTCCTGAATTTTGAGAAGTGAGTGATACAAAAAAAGAGGAAGCAGATGCTTTCAAACGTTGGTTAGTTGGGATAAACAAGATTTAAATCAAGGCCTGAATGTAAGCATGAGATGTGTAAACCAGATAACACGTAATTAATTCACTTTTTATTGGAAAATGTTTGTTTCCACTATCTCCTGTGGTATTATTTTTGTTGGTCTAGTTTCTAGTGCAAATATCTTAGTACACCTAAAATACGACAAAACTAACCTACAAGTAACTTTCCAGGAAGAAATAGGAGCTTGTTCTAAGTCAAGAATTCCTTAATATTGATAAAATAAAGTATTAGTTCCAGATTATTCAATGTTATTGAATTATTGACTTAAATCAGGCTCATACATCTTGCTGAAATGTTACTTGTAAGTTAGTCTTCTCCTATTTTAAGTGTAATAAGATTTGCACAAGAAACCAGACAAAAAAAAGGTGAGATTTTGTAATTTTGCAATCTCCATCATTTCTTAACTCCTTTAATTCATTAAACTTATGTAACTTGGGAATTGTTATGTTCCCAGTAACAGCAGCTAAGTCACAGATGGTTAAAGTTTAAGATGCATCTGTCAGATGTCCTCCCATTAGCAGGATTATGTAACTTTATTCGTGATAAACGTGGATGGAGAGAAATAAAGTTGCTGCATCAGGGGAGTGAAGGGAGCGGTTTATATCTGTGCTGACTACAAGCAATCCTGAGTCACAATCTGATTGCAATAATCACCTAGAACAATAAAAAACTAAAGACCTAGAGCCCTCAACTCCAACGTTACCACTTATTTCTACCTTAACTACACAAAATTGATGTTTTAAGTATGTAGAAAGCCAAAAGTCCCACCTTTGTGTTTCCTAATTTTGATGGGAAAGAGTTTTCGTCCATTGGTGTAGATGATGAGTTTACCCAGGATGCATAAAGAATGAACGAAGAACGAATACTCAAGATCCCTCCTGGTAAAAACGCCTCTCTGTGGTAAACCTGAAAGCAAAAAGAGAAAAATATGAATAGTTAATGAGTTTATATCTCTGTATTCAGACCAAAACATCGCAGTTCCACTTTACAAAGACCAAACTGAATGATATAAATGTGGGAAGGAAGAATGTGTTCACTTTAATTTGCATATAAAGCAAAACAGAAGGACATTTTATTAATAAAATTAACAAATACAGCAGTGTCATGTCCAAAATTAAGTTGACAAAACTTGAGGGCCACATTGTTTTAAAATTAAAACTGAAAAGTTTCATTTCTGAAGACTTTCATTGTTTTTATCTCTTCAATATTATACTAAGTAGACAATATTTTAATAAATATTTCATTTTAGGAAAATATTTTACAGTTTAATATCTTCGTTTTTTCTTTTTGTTTTGGCAACAAAGGTTGGGCGGCAAATAAATCTCAGGAAATAACAGAAATAACAGCAAATCTATAATAGAACACAAGAAATTCACCAGAAAACTGTTTTGGAATGAACTACACAAAATGATCCAACACTTTATTAGTTAAATAGTAAGTTTCCACCAAAACACAAACATTTTTAGATTACACTCAGACATTTTCTAGAAAAAACAAGGAAACGTCTGAGCTCCGAAAGTCCAAAATTTGCTAATAAAATTTTTTAATTCTTAGATTAATCTCAGAAATTTTCAAGTCAAAAGGTTTTAACTTTTGGAAATTTTCTGAGAAATTCTGAAATTTCCAAGTTTTTTTCTAAAATATTTCAGAAATTTATCAAAATGTCATAAATTTTTTTTCCATTTACAATTTTCCAAACTCAGAAATTTCAGTTTTTTGGATAATGTTTTACTCTTGGAGGCCAGAAATTTCCTCGTTTTTTCAAATACGATGGCCGTAATACGCCGTTGTAGTTTGAAGGTCTGTTTGTGCGTTGTGGACCTGCACAACTTACGGTTTGATCACATGAACAGTAGCGTTAACCTTGAAGAAGAAATGATCAGTTTACACCGTTTTCCTCACCAGGGTTACTGCAGTCCTCCACATGAGAATCAGCAGCCTCACCTGAGCTACGTTCAAAGGACTCACTGAAATGCAAACACTGCTGAAGAGCCGATACAATCTGGAAAAAAAGTAAAACAAAGAATTTTTACACTATAAAGGCCATAGACAACAAGATGCAGTCCACTTTCAGCAACAGAAGCTGGTAAGGATTATTACACAACGATACATCTTTGAAGAGCTAAAGTGGAGCCTCCTGCACAGCAAACAAAAACGCAGAAAGTTTTTCTTGACAGTAAGTCAACAGCTAATGGCTCCTGTCTTTTCCAGCAGCCATTGTACAGAGCATACAGCAGTAAAGCCAGCTGACCGAATGTGATGGTACTCGACTTGGGTTGCTAGGCAACGGGCGGAATTCCTGCTGAGGTTGCTAGGCAACGGGTGGAATTCCTGCTGAGGTTGCTAGGTAACGGGACAGTGAGACTGAACATTACGAAGGTTTTTGAAACTTTTCACTTTTCAGACAGTAAAAACGTTAACTTGTTACCAAAAAAGCAGCAAGCAGTAGAAGCAGTAGAAACCCAAATGTAAGAATAAAAATGTGTAAAATAACAAGTTCCTTTCATACTTTTCACATTAAATACATTTCCAGGGATGATCCCTGTTGCTAAAGTGCAGCAAACACAACCAAAGTCATTAATTTATTACACCATAGAGTGAATGACTGAATCACTCACCAGAGTCTTATATTTTCTCTCAAGGAGCCTGAGAACCACCGTCCTGCTGTAGTAACCATGCTGAGAGAAGGAAGAAGAATATGAGTTTAAAATATGCAGAGGTGGTAGTTTCTTTCTTTTACAAGTCTAGTGAAGTTTTGGTAAAAACAAGCTTGCTCGATGTAAAATTACTCAGATAAAAGTAAAAGTACAGCGCAGTAAAAGTACTCCTACAAGTACAACTTTTCCAAAAATTTACTCAAGTAAATGTAATTAGTTACTAGCGAGCAATGAATATATGTGCAAAAAACACATTACAAAATCAGATTGAGCAGAAAATGGTTCATACGCACCATCCACTTATTAAACCAGGTGGCTTTAATGTCCAGTAAGGACAGCAAATGGACCGGTTCCAATGTTTTCTCTGCTCCAGTTGAGCCATGGTCATGATGGCAGGACAAAAGACAGAAAGTGCTCTCTATAATCTCCTCCATGTATCTGAAGGAAGATTAAAAAACATTAAAAAAAACTTCACAGTTTGAGTCTTTAAGAGAAAATTAACCCTGAAAGAAACCTCACTTCTCCGGGTGACGGATCCAGAAGGTCGTCACCTCCTTCTGGAAATCATTCATCAGTCGAATCTGAGACGGGAAGTTAAACATGAAACAAACGTTTCTTCAAGTTAGGAGGTGGCTCAGGATGTTGGCAGCACCTGTTTGAGAAGACGGCTGATCTGAGGACTGTTTATGTCGACAGCAGCTGATCCGGTTGGGAAGCTTAACCTCGGAGACAGAAAAGCCGATTCCAGACTCTTTGCTGCTCACACAAAGATAACAAAGTGATAGCATTAACCAGCGAGGCTAAGAACAGTCATTTTACTAACACCTGATAGGATTTAAGTTTAATTTAAAGTATTTCTATTTAAGGTGTGAGAAAAGAGGCCGACCCAAGCTGGTGTAGATCTCTCTGGTCACATTTAGAGGCGATGAAGAAAAGCTTTTAGCAAAAAACTGCAGGACATTTTCCTGATGGAGTGGAAACGACAGAAAAGTGTCAGAAAGATAAATAAGTAAATAATCCTTGCAAAAGTTTTAACATTTTATCACTTTACAACCACAAACCTCAATATATGCATTTTATTTTGCAACATGATATGAGTATATAATAATTTAAAATGGGAATAAAGAGATATCTGATTTTGCTTTATTTATTTTAATGCTTAATTTGCTAGAAAAAACTTAGAAATTTTTGAGATTAACCTAAAAATTTCTGAGGTTTTTTTTTTTCCACAAATTCTCGACTTTTCAAACTTGGAAATTTTCTAGAAAAAAACGTAGAAATTCTGAGATTAATCTCAGACATTTCAAAGTTATTTTCTTGCAAATTTTGGACTTTTCAAACTCAAATTTTCAAGTTTTTTCTAAAACACTTCAGAGATTAATCTCAAAATGTTTGAGTTTTTTGTCATAAATTTGCCCCTCCTCTTGGTTTTGTTCTGTCTATGCTGCCCTGAATGCACCATTGTGCTTTGATGACTTGTTTGCACTTGTGGATCTGAAGAATTTAAGGTAAAAAAGGCAAAATATTGTGCAGAATGTGTTTTCTATTTAACATAGTACTGCCCCTTTAATATCGGATCGGTGCATCTCTAATTGAGCCTACTGGACTCTCTGGTGTGAAAACATGCTAATGGTTTTGCATGAACATTTTGCCTGGTCTGGGACTCACGCTGAGGTCGGGTTCGGTGAGAGCAGAGCAGAGGTTCCTGCGCAGCGTGCTCCAGCTCTCGCAGCTCAGCACGTCGGACGGAGGAGCGCAGCAGAGAGCCTGCAGAGCCTCACGTCGCACCTGAACAGATTCACATCATTCAGTCTGAACAACACAAACTGTTTGTCACGCCGACACCAGACGCTGTAAACGACGGCCCCATCGATCCAGTTAAACACAAGCAATTCACTCTGAAGAGCTGAGACATAAACCAAACTCAATTAGGTGTGTAAATTGTGTTGGCTTATGTTTCTTAATCTCATTAAACTTTAGATTTACGGAGCAAACGATCTGTTTGGTTTACGAGTCAAACTGTGGAGCTTTCTACAACGTTTACCTCTTTCGGCTTGTTGGAGTCAAGTTTTTCAGCCAGAACCTGCAGCTGCTCCTGTCTGATGAAGGCGTAGCTCTGGAAACATAAAACAATAATCATTCAAACAGATTCAGTTATGGATTACAGGAAAAAGCAGCATGAGATAGTGAGGACTTTCACTCTTTTTGATATTAGTTTAAATGTCTTTAAAAACTTAATTCAGGGGTGTCCCCAAGTGCGGTTCAGGGGCCATTTGTTGCTTTCCATTTAATTTAATTTAATGGTAAATAAGACCATATTTGTTCATTAACTTATGCACTAAAGTAGACTTTTAAAGCACCTAAATCTGCTTTTGTTTTTACATTATTTTCAAAAAAGCATGTTTTTACTGCTAAGACAAGACTAGATATTTGTTCAGTTTTTTCAGTTGATTCCAAAATAAATTAGTAATGTGGTTTCTGTACTTCCAATAAAAAAAAAAACATGCAAAAAAAAATTGGATCTATAATAATTTACATTTTCATTTTCTTCAAAAAAAAAATCTGACTATTTTGTTTCTTTGATTAAATAATTTCATGCTTATTTTTGAAATTTTTAAAACCACAAAACCAACATTTTGTGGTTTTAGTTTTTTACATAAAGTTTGGACACCCATGACTTAGTGAAACATAAGAATAAAGCAAAACCACAAACCAAAATCACTAACTTATTACTTTTTTATGCGTCTCTAACCTGGTTGAAGGAGGAGTCGCTGTCTGAACAGTTATCAGCGAACTGGCTGTTGGACTGGCAGCGTTCAATCTCTCTGTGCATCTCCTCTTTTCTCAGCTGGTCCTCGTCAAATTTGTTGATCAGAGACTCGACGACCAACATCATGGTGGCTTTTAACGTCTGCAGCATCTGATGGTACCTGGCACAGAGAGGGGAAGCATCCCGATAAATAACTACTTATTAATCAGTTCCAAACATTCAAAACAATGTTTAAAATTCAGGAGATTAAATTAAACAGTTTTCCAACATAATTACATTTTATGTTTTGGTTTATAATAAAATAATGCAAATAAAGTTTAGAGCAAATTAAGTTTACAGCCAGTTGGTGTGAAAAGATTTTTTTATACTTTACTATATATATTTTTACATCTTTGTCAACAATGGAGTGTTAGGATCAAAAGAAAAATAATTTATTTGTCTATTATGAGAATAAAGTCATAAAACATGTAAAAAAAAAAAATCATACAACAAAATTAAAATACAATAATAAAGTCACAATATTGCCTGAATAAAGTTGTAAAAACACAAAATAAAGTTATAATATTACAAGAATTATTACCAGAAAAAAGTTGTAAATAAGGAGAATAAAGTAGTAAAATTACAATAATTAATGAATAAAGTCTTAGTATTCCCAGAATAAGGATGTAAAAAAGGATAAAGTTGCAATATTACAAAAATAAAATTACAGTAACACAAAAATTATTACCAGCATAATGTTCTAATAATATAACAATAAATCATAATATTACCTCAATAAAGTTGCGAAAAAGGAGAACAAAGTTATAATATTATAAGAATAAAGTCATAATAATATGGAATAAAGTGGCGATACTACCAGAATAAAATCACAACAATAGAAAAATAAAGACATACAACAATGTTGAAATAATAAAATACTAGTATTTTATTATAGTATTAGGTAATTAAGTAGTAATTTTATGAGAACTCCTCCACAAAAAAGTAATTGAACATTAAAATGAGGAATTTTGAGCATTTTGTGAAGTTACACATTTCATAAATAAGGAGATACTTCATCTTTTAACACTTGAACAGTAAACAGAATATTGTGATTTGAACTCACTGAGCCGAGTCTCTAGTTCTCCGAGTCACGGCGTGAATTGAGGTGTCCTGTCCGGGTCCGACTGCATGTTGTCCTCTGGTCAGGTTCTGTAACTCATCCTCCATCACCGGACCCAGAGAGCTCTCCACATGCTGACGGAGGAATCTGACAAACTCATAGCTGAAAAACAAACAAGTAAAAAAATATCAGCCCTTATATATTAATTCAAACCCAAAAACAACAACCAGCACAGCAAATGTGAGCAAATCTTTGTCTATATTCTGCAAATGTTAAAATTTCATAACTGCGGCGATGGAAATGAAATCAAAATCACGCGTGAATAAAATTGTTCACTCGGTAAGTTATTAAAAATCATGGCGGTGATGGATGGAAACAATTAAATGAATTAAACAAACTTATTTGTGTTACTACAGTTTGCGTAGTTCAATGGTTATTGGTGACTTACTTGTGGAAATTCTTGTCGGTCTCCTCCAGGTGGAGGAGAATCTCCTCGGCACATTCAGCAGACGGCGCTCCAGAGATCTTGTCGCTGATGCTTCTCAGTAGCTGCTTGAGGAGAGACTGTAGTTGCACCTCATCGCCGGCAGAAAGCTGTGACATTGTTGCAGCTGATGGATGGAAAAAAGAATTAAGAAAGGCTCGTTTTGAGGTCCAATCTGCATGACGTTTTTCTGCAGGACAATACTGTGGGAAGTCTACAGACTTAAAGGGGCAGTATTATGTATTTTCCAGGCAGATATCATTTTATAGCACAATCAAATAATTATATTTATTTATATCCATTTTGGTCTATAAAGTACCAACATTTTCACATAATCTTATGCTCTGGTCCATCTAATGATGTAATGTTTAAATATTAAACGATATTTTGATCAACATTTTTACCAAATGCTTTTTTACTCTTGCGTAATTTCTTGGACGGCTACTTTTTACTTTTACTTGAAAAAAAGTATGTTGACGTAGTGCTACTCTTACTTGAGTATAATTTTTGTACTCTACCCATCAATGAGCATAAGGATGACAAACAATAAAATATTTCAGATTAGAAAAAATCTCTAAACAAAAAGTGTGAGTTGTGATCCATAGGAACAGGGATTCAAGAAAACCTTATTTTAACCACAGATTTGTCTGAAATTGTATTTAATTACAGACTGTTGAAAATAATAATTAGTGAATGGAGATTTCCAGGTTCTTCGAAAGATATACTGTTAGAACATTACAAAACTGGTTGAAAAAGTAAAGTACCTCTTGGAGAAAAACAGTCCATTAGACCATCATTTTCCCAGGAGAATACAATTCAGATCTATTTGTATATTGCAAACTGCTAATGAAAAAGTCTTTTTCTATTTCTTATTTTAGCATTTTGTCTTAAACAAGCAGGGAAACACAGCGCTGTTACCAGCAGCAAAATCAGACAGTGTATAAATTTAGTTATCAATTTCTTTACTCTCCCACAAACACTAATTAACCTTTAGGGAAAAGAAACAATTTATGTAAAAGTTGCTCTGCTTGTTTCTAATTTGCTAAAGTCAAAACTATTGCTAAACACATTAGAACCATTTGATAAGAATTGAGTTAATATCATAGTTCGGTTTATTAGTAATTTTACTTTATTTAAAGATGGTGCAGCTGGCAGCACTGTTTGAATCCTGGCCTGGGTCAGACCAAAGTTCATCAACTCAATGAATAAATAAAGCATTAAATAAAAGCATGTACATGTTTAAACTTCTGAATGATGCAATTGATCATTTAATCATTACATTGCAAAACAAAAATGTTTATTCATATTTTAAAAATAAATGTAATATATTCAAATACAAATGCAAGAATAAGAATGTATACCTAAAAAATATAAACAATATCAAAATATCTTAATAATGATAAGCTGATGTAATTATTAAGCTGATGTTTGTCTAAAATCAGCTAACATTATTTTTGCAGGCGTTGCGTACAGAAATAATGTGCTACACCTCTTCTTTGTTGTGATTACTGGGACATTAATTGCTTAATTGAGTCACTAATTAATTTCTGTATTCATATTTATAATTTTGGCTGTTCTGGACCGTCACATTAGCGCCTCTGTTTCCTACCGCTGCCAAATAATAATTAGTTAATCTTCAACAGGTGTGGGACCTGCTTCCTTTTACAGCACGAAACGCATTTTATGCAATTAAATGAAATCCAAGCCCATGTATCACCGAGTAGACTAATAAATGTTTCAAGGCCCGGTGTGTTTGCTTATATTGTTAATAAACTATGAAGCTAAAGCTACAAAATTTGACCTTTCTTCATCAGCTAAATGATGCTAATTGCTACAACGAGGTTAACCGAGGGCGAAATTGGCAAAATTTTACTAAATTAACAGGTAAACACTGCAAACCTTAAAGTAGCATTTCACTACAGAACTAAATTTATCACTGACGTGTGAAAAATAAGGTGCATTTACCTTTTAAAGAGCCAGAAATCGCCTTCTAGCATCACTTGCCATAGACAGCCATGTCTCTATGGAAACGGCTACTCCTCGTTTGGAAGGAGCGTTGTGTTTATAAACCGCCGAAAAACACAAATATTTGCCTTTGAAATATGACTGGGATGATTCATTAATTACGCTAATGTAGTTGAGACTCAAATGTAAATGACGAATTTGTCTCCATTTTAATTGCTGATAAAAAAAACCGTGTACTTTTATTTTACTAAAGTAACTCGCCCACCTTTCGGGTAAAATCTGGCGGATTTTCTGAGGGCTTTGAAAGCAGCACGGCTGACATATGTTGTCACGTGACCCAATGTTTTGTTTCTGTTCCGGACTGCTTACATGAGACTTTTCTACTTGCTACAGCGTGTGTAAAAACACAACTTTGGTTGAAAATTGACTCGATACGAATTTATGTTTTATTCTTCTTTCTCGTCTACCAGTTAGCTTTACATCCAACCGTCTCCTCGTTGAGTTTTAACTCACAAGGTGTAAATAACAGTAAAATAGCGTGTGTAACATGGCGGCGGCTGTGGACAGCTTTCACCTTTTGTACAGAGAAATTTCTCGGTCTTGCAGCTCTCACTTCGAGGCTCTGGCCCTGATCGGAGCTCTGTACGCGGCCAGCAGAGCAGTTGTCCTGTTGAGGGACTGCTGCTCGCTGGCTAGGGTCCATTTCCTGCCGCGGATGATGCCCAGCGGGAGGCTGACCCAGAGATACGGGGACTGGGCTGTTATTTATGGTGAGAGAAACAACAGCAGGTCGGCATTGCAAATATGACAAAAATATTTCAGCATGAAGAAAAATTTTTGCTTTTATCTAAGCTTAAACATAATGTAAACCAAAAAAGTAATATTTTAACATTATTTAAGGTACTAAAATCACCTTAAAATATATAGACACGCTAAATTTAGTGGTAGTGTTCTAGCCTTCTTTCAGCCAGCTGACTGGCAGTACTTAGCAACATATAAGCAGAACGACTAACAATGCATTACTCAATTCTCATACAGGAAAGGCAAATTGAACCTTTTTTTAATTATTATTTTTAAAACTTGGGATTGTAATTATGACTTAAAAATTTGTAGTAAATATACAAAAGTATCAAAATCGCAGTATGTAGCTTTTATAAAGAATATGTATTTTTATTTTTTACATATTTGTTAAAACGTCACCATGTCGTAACAGTTTATGAGACTGATAATCTGTGAAAAGATCCTTCTACCAATCTGACCAAAAACAACCAATCAGAGCCAGGAGGAGGGTCTTGGTGCTGTCAATCATCCTCATGTACTCATTGCTAAATGTGCTAAGGGAAATTAAATGTTGTTAATTCATCTAAAATATCTCCTGTAGCAGAACTTATCAAAGAACTGAAAATATTATCTCTTTCTGTGAAATCTGTGTTTTTCCAAATCCAAAGCAGGATTTCCATTAATAAGTAATATTATTGTCTGACTTTGATTTGATTGCTAAAGTAAATCTGCTGGCTTTATTTAGGAAAGTAATGACATTAAAACAAGGTTTGTATTTTTTCTCTGCTGGCAGGTGCAGCTGAGCCTGTAGCCGGTGCTTATGCAGAGGAGCTGGCTCGAAGCGGCATCAGCATCATCTTCATCACTCAGGACGGCTCCTCTGTAAGAAACGCCGCTTCCTTCCTCTCCCAAACCTATGGGGTGGAGACCGCCGTCGTCACCGCCGACTTCTCTCTGGGCCAAGCGGCGGCCAAACCTGTCACAGAGGCCTTGAGGGGTAAAGACATCGGCTTCCTGGTGAACTGTATGGAAGAAACGTCGGCTTCGCCCTGGAGCCTGATTGAAATTCCCGAGCAGGGCGTGTTGGATCAGGTGAACAGGAACGTCGGCGCCGCCACTCTGATGGCGCGACTGGTGCTGCCGGGGATGGTGGAGCGCAGCAGGGGGGCGGTGGTCAACATATCCTCAGGCGCCTGCTGCAGACCCCGACATGGAAGAGTGATGCTCTCCGCCTTCACTGTAAGATAAACACCTGTGAGATGCATTGATTTGACAACAACAAACCAATCCAACCATTAACTTTATCTTCACTTTCTCATATTTGCACTAATGTCACTTTTCCCTCTATTCCAGGGATACCTGGATCATTTCTCAAGAGCTCTTCACTTTGAGTACAGCGACAAAGGGATCTTCATTCAAAGTCTGATTCCTTTCCAGGTAATCCACCGATATGGCAGTAATTCATTTATAATTAAATTTATTTTTAACATGTTCTGTATTTAAATACCTTTTATGATTTTGTTTGATGTACTGATGACTTTACCTGATTCCTGTAAAGTCTCTGAGTGTTTAGCAAAGTGATACACAAATTAAATGTATTATTATTTATTATTACTAAACCATATTTCACCTTTCTACAGATCACAGAGAGTTTCAGGGTTAAATCCTTTGTAATTTATTGCACTGCACATTTTAAAACATTTGCAATTTGGGAATTGTTGTTTGCTTTTATAAACCTTTGCAACATATAGAATATGTTGCAAAGGTATTTAGAGATGCAAATGTTTCATTGTCTTGCTTCTAAAGTCTAAAATTTGCAAGACAAAACTCATAAATTTTGAGATTAATCTCAGAAATGTTCTACAAAAATTTGGACAAACTCAAAACTCAGAAAAATGTTAAAAAGTCAAAAAATTTAAATTTTTGAAACTCAGAAGTTTCCAAGTTTTTTTCTAGAAAATTGCTGAGAATGATCTTGTCTGTCTGTAAAGGCACGTCATACTTTGCAGTTGTTTTTTGTTTTGGTTTAATCCGTTATTCAAACAGATTAAATAGATTTTGACAAAATTTTACTTAAGGGGTATAATATGTTTTCTTTCTTTATGTGTCTCCGTATCAGTTATATCTATCCACTTTCTCTTTGTTTGCACCACTTCTGTGTATTATTTCAATTTAAAAAAGCTTTTTACCCAGAAATAAAACCCATTTCTAAATGTCTGAAGTTTTATTTTGCTGTTTGTGTTTCAGATATCTTCATCATCCTCAGCAGAGGGATGGTTTGCTCCGAGCCCGGAGGTTTACGCTCGTCATGCCGTTTCCACGCTGGGCGTCTCCAGCAGAACCACGGGTTACTGGCCTCATACACTCCAGGTTTGCCTTTTTCATCTTTGTTATTCTGGTTTATATTGGAGTCATGACTCAATAATAACTAAATCTAAAGCGTAAAGCGGGTCTTTTGTTTTCTGTTTTTTTACAGTACGGACTCATGAAGTGCATTCCTGAGTGGATCTGGATCCTCGGGTCGCGGGTTTTACTCAGCTAAGAGCTGAAAAGCCTCTTACTGGATCATGTTACACAAGAATTTAGTTTCAGTTTCTTCTGACGTTATTTATTGATATTGTCCTGAAATAAACAAATAAAACTATTAATTTAAGGCAATAATTAGGGATAATAGATGATAATTCTTCTATTTAAAATTATAAGTTAATGTAAAATTCTGTGTTCAGAAGAATTCAAGATAGTTAAAAGATGGAGCCAACAGCACTACGGCAGCCCTGTGTGACCAAAACATGCTGGTGCTGAGTTTATGAGGAGAACAGGTGTTTACTTTTTGATTTGCTTTCTGCGTTATTGAAATAGATTAGATAGATTTTGAAGTGTTGCAGAGCGACTGCTTCCTGCTTCCAGGATTTGGTTCATGAGAAAAAGATGTAAAAATCCAGGATTGAACCTGCAGAGGTCAGAAAAACGGGCGTCCATTTTAAATAAAAAATAAATACAGAGTGGATTAGAGTAAATATTACTGGTTATGGATGAATCTATGAGTAGATGGATGAATCTGGATGGATGGATGTTTGCAGTATTTATACAATAGAACATGGTTTAAAGTCTGTAAATATAAATATTTTTATATTTTCTTTTACCTATCCAGACATTCAGTTCCTAATTTTCCCAGTCAAACTCATCCTGCAGAAACAGATAGAGACAATATTAAAATTATAAAATGAAGCTGCAATAATAATAATGATTATTTATTATATATCACTGGGTAAAGCCACTTGATGTTGCTCCTTTATGAAAGCATTTCTTCATAATTAAAGCTGATCCTCCTGCAGAACGCTGTCAGTAATATAAACGCCCCACGTTCTGTTATTGTGTCTTTAGCTTATCTGCCCAGTGAGAGTAGAGGCCAGAGAGAGTGCTGTGTTTTTATCAGTTCTGCAGTGAGATTCAAGTAACTCCTGAAGGAACAGAAAAATGAGTTTCTACATTTAGTATTTGTAGGTTTTGATTTTCAGCTGGTGTGATTATAGCTCAGAATTTGACCAATAAATCTTTTTCCATTCAAACATCAAAGTCGGAGTCATTTCATCTTCCTTCTGCCTGTTTTATTTTTAGCTTCTACCTATACAGATTTAATCCGATCAATATATTGTTGGCCAGAATGGCACATTTTTTCTGTTTAAGATGGCAGGTTTGCGTCAATGATTCACATTGAGGAAGCAGAGTTCAGGTTTCTCTGACCCGAGTCCAGCCAGAGCGGTTCCTAACCCTGATAAACAAACCTGAACGTGCTGCTGCAGGATCGACCTCAGAGATCTGTGATGTCACAATCTGCGTCAACATCCTTCAATATAATCTGTTGAACATTAAAGAATTAGTCTGGATTTCAACAGAACTCCTGTCTGCATTTTAAATTTGATCAAATCTAATAAATGTTTCAATGAACTTCCAGATTTCAGTCTAAATGCAAAAACAGTTGAAACCAGAAGTTTACATACAGTGAATAAATCTCTCATACATATTTTTTTTCTCACAATGTAATGTTAAAACAGACCAAACTTTTCTTGTTTTAGGTCAGATATAATCTCCAAAATTATTTCTTTTTGATTATTTCCAGAAAAATTAGGAATAGGGTTAGAGATTTTTTTTTGTAGCTTTCTTTTAATTCATACAGTTAAAAAAAACGCTATTATGCATGTAAACTTCTGAATTCAAAAAGCTCTAAAATGTTCTTGCTAGGTTTTCTGGCATTTAGCAAATAGAAATAACTTTGGTAATTCTAATTAAGCTAAAACAAGAAATGTTTGGTCTGATTTAACACCAGACAGTAAGAAAAAAAAAAAATGTTCATTTAATAGGATAATTTTAATAGAAGAACTACTGTAGATAAAAAGCTTGGGAATAAAAATTAGTATAAATAATCAGCTTTATTGGGAAAAATAAATTATTTTTATGTGTATTTTTATTTTCGTTTCATCACCTATTCCAATAGATTCATAGATTTGGTTTTGTTCTTACATTATAAATGTTCTTGCTATTCAGTTTTATTTTACATACCTGCCAGTTTTGTATACATATCAAGGCTTTACACAAGTTAAACACGAAAAGTGGTGGTGGCAGCATCATGCTGTGGGGATGAAAACTGGCTGATTTAAACTAGTTGTAGGCCACAAAATTCTTTACATTCAAAATTCAAAAATTAGCTTATTGTGATAAACTAATATTTTATAAAATAAAAACAGCTTCGGACCACATTTTTCTATTTTGTTTGCCAAATTTTTACCATCCTTGACTTGTGGTCAGGGGCCCAACAAAATCATTTCAAGGGCCACAAATGGCCCCTGGACCACACTTTGGACACCCAAGAAATGGTTTAGATCAAAGTGACTTACAGGTCATCCAATATGACTGAGATTTTTCCAATATTTCAACCTTTTGAGACAGAATACAAATGCAAACCACACTTTTTAGTTCATTTTTTAAATTGAAAAACAGGCACTATGTCACAATTATGCTATAGTTTGTGACAAAAACAATAAAAAAGGTGTTATGAGTTGTTTTACAAGGGAAAGTTGAATAAGTGAGAAAAGCTTCATGTTTGTGTTGCTCACCTTCAGCTCTGGCTCCAGTGTTGTGGTTCGGACGACGTCCTTCCAGATAAGCCAGCAAATTAACCTTGACACAGTTTCTTCTTCACTCTCTCTTCTCATCCTTTACTGCAGCATTCGCTCTTTTCATCCACATTTACTCCATTTTTACTGTTTCTCCACCAGGTGAGTTGATTTTTCCTCTTTACAGAAAATTTAATTAAATTCTTAATGATCTCTATCTGGATTTCCTGTGATATTTTAAATTCACTTTTATGTGCATACTTCATTCTAAACATCCAAAATAAAATCTGATTAAATGAAAACAGACTTTATAAAAGGAAACGTATTATATGAAACTGTCTGCATGGTATTTTAAGTTTCTATAATTTAAGATTTGCTTCAGGTTTGAGAGTTCAGCAGATTAGTGTGTTTATATTTGAATCCTGCAGCTGTGGATTTATCTGCAAAGTTACGAGGCAGCGAGAAATGATAGAAGCTTGACCTTCTGAGAAATTCACTTTTTACCTCCTTACAGAAACTACAGCAAGTCTAAAAAACAGATATAACTTCACAAACATGTCCTGAAATTAAATTTTTCCACAATTTTTGGGGTTTATTTTGTAATATTGTAAAATAATGGTTGTATAAAATTCAATCCAGAGGTCTGCAACCTTTACATTCCACATTTGCCTTAAGTAAAACTGTTACAAGACTTTTTTAAATCACACAAAACTTCATATTTTTTTATATTTCTGGAAATGTGTTGCCTTTTTTGATTTTGAAATAAAGTAAAACATACAACTTTACAGAAAAGAAGATGGATACGTTTCTGTGAAGTTAAATTGGGGCCATAACATTTGTTTAAAAAAAATATGAAAAAGTTTTCAAAATGAAAAAAACCCCAACAACATTGGATCACAAAAGTAGTTTAGGACATTTTTTCTAAACTACAAAGATTTTAGTTTCAAATCTTTGTTTTCAATTTTACATTTTTTGGCTTTTGAAAAAACTTTATGACCCTAATTTAGCTCCGTACATGTTTTTCTGTGGGATGTTAAAATTTATGGAATATTAAAAGACATTAAAAAACATAGTTTCCAACTTAAAGACAGAAAAAATAGATCTAAAATAGAACCATTGGCATTTTTAGTGTGGTTCTGTTATGGACAATCAATTTATAACATAAAAATAGCTTAAACCAGCATGTATTATTAAGTTTATATAAAATATATTTATATTTTTTAATAAACCACAGTTATTAAGAGCCACTGCAGAACATCCGCAGGTTGTACATCCTTGGTACAGATGATGGATGGATGTTTAGTGATTGAAAGGTGTTTCTGTGTTTCATGGGTTTCTTGTGTCTCTGATACAGAAGGTGGTTTAGCTGCCAGCTGAAATGGGAGAATGGGACCTACTGGGCCGGCTGCTGGACAAAGTGCAGAGCCACTCCACCGTGATCGGGAAAGTCTGGCTCACCGTTCTGTTTATTTTCCGGATCATGGTCCTGCAAACCGCCGCTGAAAAGGTCTGGTCAGACACAGAACATGAAAATAAAAAAGTACATAGTTTCCAACTCAATAAATCAATTTATTACATGAAAAGACAGCTTGAAAGAGTCAATCAGTTCCAGAATACCTAAAAACACGATAACTTGGTTCTTCCTCTCATCCTACCCAGGTTTGGGGCGACGAACAGTCCGACTTCATCTGTAACACTCAGCAGCCGGGATGCGAGAACGTCTGCTACGACGTCGCCTTCCCCATCTCTCACGTCCGCTTCTGGGTCCTTCAGATCATCGCCTTGGCAACCCCAAAGCTGCTGTACCTCGGCCATGTCCTCCACGTGATTCACGTTGAAAAGAAGGTGAGCTTCTGCTAAACCGGCCAGCTAATTATGAGGAACAACAGTGGGCAATGCTAACTAAAGCATTAATAATAAATATTAGTTCCGCTAACGCTAAACCAACATGGTTTTTAGTGGACGCTAATGTTAAAAAACTATGTTCAACCATGTTGATACCCACAATACAGATATATTCACAACATCTTCACCCTCAACAGGCTCAAATTTGTCACTAGCTGCCTGTAATTCTTTGGAATAAACCTGGTTTCAGTTTTATAATTATTGAGTATTGCTAACTTTGTTGCTAATTTGTTTACTGCGATACATTCTGGGTGCAGAATAAATGTCTTTTGCTGGGTGGAGAACATGAGGAAAGAAAACAAAACTGCTCAGTAAGCAGTCTTTTCCCCTTCAAAATAAGAGCATGAATTGTTACGGCCAATTACTTGAATATAATAATAAAGTTGATAACCAAAACTTTAACACAGAAGTCAAACTGTATACAGCTGAAGTTTTACTGAACAGTCAATAGTATTGGCGTTTTGAATTTATCTGTAAAAATTAATTTAGGGGAAGCTAAGTGCGCTAAACTTTTTTTAAGGTTATAAAGTGCTAAAACAAAAAAATAGTTCCACTGCTTTCCTTTTGGCTCCTCTACTTCCAGGAACCACTTGTTGTTCCTAGCAACAAGAGGAGGCTCAACTTAACCCAATGTCTCCCAATTCTTGAAAATACCTAATTTGATCAGATGTTAATAATAAACTGTATTTCTGGAGGCTTTTGCTACTAGAAAATGTATGACTTTGACTCATTCTTCTAACATTAGATGAAGGAAAGGATGGAGAACCAGGCAGAGCTGGACGACAAAGTGAGTCTCTTCCTCAGGAGGACCTTCAAGGTTCCCAAGTACACAAAAAGTAATGGGAAGATCAGCATCCGTGGTCGCCTCCTACGCAGTTATGTCCTGCATCTCATTGCCAAGATTGTTCTGGAAGCCTTGTTCATTGTGGGTCAGTACCTTCTGTATGGTTTCACCCTTATGCCCCGGTACGTGTGCTCCCGCTCCCCATGCCCTCACAAGGTGGACTGCTTCCTGTCCCGACCGACGGAGAAATCCGTCATCATCTGGTTCATGCTGGTGGCGGCCGTCGTCTCGCTCGCCCTCAGCGTCGCCGAGCTGCTCTACCTGCTCGTGAAGGCGGTGAAGGAATGCACGGCCAGACGGCAGGACTACACCGTCACCCCGGTGACGCCCCCGAGGTCGAAGAAGAAAGCTTTTCAGAAGCACGGCGAGGTGATCCAGAATTGTGTCAACCTGGATTTGGAGCTGCAGGGGAGGAAGTCAGGGAGGAAGTCAGGGAGGAAGTCAGGGATGAACGGGATGGTAGGCGCCATAGACGTGGCAACGGAGAGCAGCTTTGGGGAGGTGCATATCTGAATCTGCATTTTGTTTGCATCGGCAGAAAGGGAAGTAAATAAAGTGGGGATGTAAATCACCATCTTCTGTTCACAAAACAAAGTTACACAGAATTACTTAAATGAGTAAAAATGAAACTAAAAGCTTCATTATTTTAAAGGGGGCCTATTATGCGTCCTTGTCAAGTTGGAATGGGTCTCTGGGTTGTACCAAACATGTTTACACAAATTCTTAGATAATAAAATTTTAGCTTGGTCACTTCTGCCTATTTTTAGCTCCTTTCAGAATGAGCTGTTTTAGGGCTCTGTCTCTTTAAATCCAGACAGTCTACCGTTGGCCACGCCCCCCCATCTCAACATTTACACTTACACGTGAAAGTGGCTGCAACTATACAACCGTACATCTTCAATCCTGAGTCTAAACACTTGTCTTTTCCAAACATGCTGGAGTTCTACTTGGTTGCTAGGTAACGGGGCTGGGCTCAGCTGGGGTTGCTAGGTAACGGCGAAGTGACTCAAGGTTGTGATTTAATAATTGTAAAGTTTTTGAAACGGCTCATTTTCCATACATCAAAAAACATATTGCCAGAAAATGGCTGTTTTTTTTTGTTTTTTTTAAAGAACTTTGCTTTTAGAAGCAGTAGAGACCCAAACAGAAGTGAATTTTTCATAATAGGTCCCTTTTAAAACAAAGATAGTTTTCGTGGATATTAATAATTTTTATATTAGAAGTCTACAATTTTACAATACATAGTTTTTTAAAAATATTTTTAGTGTTGCATCTACTGTTTTTTAACTAGATTGAAATAATTGTCAACTAATGTAGTCAATTATACAGACTAATGAAAAAACATATTCAGAGCTGTAATTAAGCCAAAACTGTACATTTGAACTATTCTTCCCCAGTAATGTGTGCCTATATATGTCACCACCAGATGTTAGTCATCCCTCGCCCTGTAGTCATGCGGTTCCTCTCTTCATCCTGGGTCAGCGGTTTTTCTTTGCCAGTCAGTTTGCCAGCCAGTTAGTTCTGGATTCTCTTGCATTTATGGTTGCTTAATAAAGACTTTTACTTCTCTAATTCTCTTGCCTCCAATGATGTAATTTTTATTTGCTTCTTACTACTATAAAAAGTTATTTTTTCCAGACATGAGGGCATGGAAAGCACACCCTCGTATATTTAAAATTTTCTTCCACAAAACAAATATTACACCCTGTGATTATTTATTAATCACAGTGTTGCCACTCAGTAACTCATAGCAACACCTTCAGTAACTCATACTTGTTGTTTCCTGTTTGACTTTAACGTGAATTTTGGTCCAGTTTTCTGCACAGCGTCTGCGTAGGTCGACCAAATCACCACCCCTCCACCACCGTGCTTCATGCTATGAGTCATTTGTCGTCATTTTGTGTCCTGTTTTGTCCCGAAGCAAAACTTTTCCTCTTGTTGAAAATTCTCGCTCTGTCGAGTTGGTTCTGGAGTGATTTTCATGGCTACTGATTTTTTTGTTTTTGTTTATTTGTTGCTGTGTTTTTTTAAGTTTTGAGATTGCAGCTCAAAATATTGAAAAACTAATTTTTTGTACTTTAGACATAACTTTATTTCTTGAACATTAGCATTTGATTCTCTGAGGTCATTGCTGATGCCGTTCCACCTTGGCATTGTATAAACTGGTCAAACTGATCAATCAATCAATCAATCAAATTTTATTTGTATAGCACATTTGAGCAGCAGGCATTTCAAAGTGCTTTACATCATATCAAAAACAGAAACATGGTGCAACATAGAATCAACAGTAAAAAACAATAAAAACAACAATAAAAACATGACATTTAGTCAAGTTCCATCAATAAATTTATAATTGAGAATGTTTCAAATAAAATCCTAAACAGGTTTGGTTTTTTGTCGAAATTTCATCCATAAAAGGTTTACCGGTTACACTCTTACTGTGTAAAATGGGACAAAATACCTGTTGCTATTGTTATTCCCACTCACGCTCACAATCACACAGTTTGAAACGTTAACAGCCTTTCAACGGGCTTCCGGTACGAGGCTCCGTACAGGGACTCCGCCGTCCCTCACGGACCAATTTTTGAAGAGTTTTGAATTATGGGGTCTGCTTAGTTTTGTTTTCCCCCATATAGATTTTTTTGGTTTTTATTTATTATTGTTTAAATCGGGCTTCCAAACTTTATGTCAAATGGGCCAAAATTGTCAGATCAAAACTAATTTTTTTGTTAAAAGTGGATGTTATTAATATTACATCAAACACTTATGCCTCCAGTTTTCAAATTCTTTTAGGCTCGATTAAACAAATGTATTTTCAGTTATTAATAATAAGATTTTAGTTAGTTTCTTTTAAAACACTTGCTATATGTAGCTGAGTTTAATAAATTAAATAAAAGAAGCAAACTTGGGTGCAGCAAAGTCGACTTTTAGTAAAAGTCTATGAATACTAATTTGTGTCGTTATTGAACTGCAGTGTTGGGCCACAAAAAATCAGTCCAAGGTCCACAATTTGCCCCCGCACCACACTTTGGACACACACGGTTTAAACCATTTATTTTGGCTTAAACCAAAATAAATAAATTAATATATAATGTGTATTTTTTGTGTTTTTGATAAATTTAGATTTGTAAGCCTTGTAAAGACTAGATTGACCACAATAAGTAAAAATGCATAAATTTGTACAAATAAATGAGGGTCTTTTTACTGTTTTACCAACAGTAAAAACAGTAAAACATTAAGAAACTATCTTTTTGTCTCTTAAAGGGGATACAAAAAACTAATTCCACCTGCTTAACTCACCTACTTGAGTCCTAAAATGGTTCTGATCTGAAACAGAGAGATTACAAAACAAAGATTATTAGACCTAAAAATGACTTCTTCTTTTTTTTAACTTTTTTAATATGTTTTAAAATTGATGACTGGACCGATGATTGAATGGTTGCAAATGTAAAAATGTCCAAACCTTACAGATTAAGGTTTCTCTCCAGAAGGGGAGGAAGAAGAATGTGACTGTAAGCAACGCGAGTCACTGTAAGGCGTGAATAACTCCTTACAGTGGTGTTATTCACTTTGAATTTTGTTCAAAGTTTATCTATTTCCAATCTTAAAAAAGAACATCTCAGAACACAATCTGATCTAAACATTTTAACTTTAAAAACGTCTTTAATTTGTGTCTTTAAAGTTTCTTGTGTTTTGTTTTTTTATCACAAATGCTTCAGATCATCAATGTGGAAAAGTAATTTGATCCTAAAGATCAATAAACTGAAAATCAATCTGTTACATCTATGGGAAAATGCTGACCCTATCTTCTTACTTCACATAAGTCCAGACTTTGACTGGGCCACTCCAAACCATCATTTTGCTTTGCTTTTAAGGCATTAAAAGGCATACCTGTTGGTGCAGTGGCGCTCCCGAGGGGTGGGGAAGAAGGGGGCCATGGCCCCGTCTTCAAAAACACTTTCCACCCCATCAGCCCTCCAAAAGAATCGTGTCTTCAATGAAGACGTAAATATAAACCCCAACAAATTCATAACTTGTTTTCTTTGCATTATTTGAGGTCTGAAAGCACTGCATCTTTTTCCCTATTTCTAATTTTCTGTGAATAAGTACTAAATTTCAGAGACATGTTGTCAGTAGCTCATAGAATAATTATTTTTCTTTTTTTTATCCTTGTTGAATTATTATACCGTCCCTTAAATGGAATAAATGATCCCTGCGTTATTTTGTGACCTGCTGGAGACGTCTTATATGGGATTTTGTCATTTTCCATCTGTTTTTCATCTTTTCATGATATATATATATATTAGATTTTGGCACTGTGTGTTGTTTTTTTAGATCTTTTAGCCTACTTCATGTTGTCAGAAAGATGATACTCAAGTGCTTTTGTGATTCAACAGCTTACATAGCAACCAGGCTTTGGGTGTAACATGTGAAATTGACCCAAAAATGGGATTAGTCACAGTTATTCATAATTTAACACAATTGAACTTTCACATTGGGTCGGGCTGAGCTTTTTGCCCTCCAGTAAATTTAATAAAAACAGCTTTTGGTGTTAATGAAGTGAAGCAAATCCAGAGGAAATAAAAATAGTTAATTAAATAATTAATCTGGAATTTTAAAATAAAAGCATTTCCTTACATCATAACAGTTTAAAATATTACCACGCCAAACCTCCAGTCTTTCCAGCAAACTTAAATTTGGGCTTCAGAGTTGTCAATCATTAGTCGCTCCTACACACAGTTCAGTCTCACTTCATTTTTTTTCTATCTTTGCCCGCTGACGGTTACAACGTGACATAAAGGCCAGATGCATGTTGCGTAAGTTGATCCCTCATGAGTCCTGCTGTCCTCACTCAGCACAAAACTCCAAGGTCCAACCATAGTTAGTGATCGTTCTCCAGCAGAGACAGTCCGTTCTGACCAGGTATCAGGTAAGATGGCTCTGTTTTCACCTTTCTGCTGCAGATCTCTGATCACTTTGGAAAGCAACGGTGCTTATTTCTGTTCAGATCTCTCAAATTTAAGGTGTTTTAATTTTTTAAGCATTTACAATCGAAGTGATTGATGAAAAGTTTTTTGTAAAAGCTTATTTAAGCATATCTCAGATTGTCTCTAGTTGTTTGACCAGTTTAGATTTAAGGTGTTTTGGGGTTTTTTTTGGTATAATTTTGCGTTTTTTCACTTTGACTCAGTTTTAGTTTCCATAAGGAGTGACAGTTTGGGTGAAATATTGATCAAAAAGCTCAAGGTTCTTCTGGCACATGTGTTTTTCTTCTTATCCTTAAATCCAAATCTGTTCAATTTAGTTTATTCTTGGAGTCCAATTTACAAAAACATATTTCAATTCAGTCCTAGAGAGATTCAAATACAAATTAAAACAAAAATCTTTCTTTTAAGAAGATAATAAAATATAATATTCTATCAAGTGGACTGATTCGGAAGATTGCTTTATCATTGCACATATAATATAACTTCTTTTTTTGTTATTTGTTTGGGTTTTTCTAATATACATTGCCTGTTTTGTGTTTAATATATTCTATATGTCTGGTTGATTGATGCTTAGTTGCTTATCGCCACCTTCCTAAAAGTCTTTTTTTCACCAAACGTAACTTTTTATTTTCCCTAAATCATGACTTGGGTCATTATTTAAGGAAGGTAACAATACGGTATAGCGAAAGTACTTTTACTGCCAGCTACTCCTTTTCATTCAAGACTTTTGTTTATATCAACATGTGGATGTTAATTTTAAACTGTAAATGAATGAAATAAATAATCATTCATCTATTAAACAGTAAGCAGTTTTCTTTCCGTACGAGTGCATTGATTAGATAAAATGTTGGGGTTAATAATTCAGCAGCAAGGTGTGGTTCAGGGTCGTTGAGATCAAAAAGAGAAGTTTGTTCAATCAATTAAGTCTTGACGCGTTTCTTCCTTTGCTTTGCCACAGATTAGAGCCTGAACAGCCTCAGTAAAGATGGGAGACTGGGGGATTTTGTCCACCTTGCTGGAGCAAGTCCAGTCTCACTCCACTGTGATCGGGAAGATCTGGATGAGCGTCCTCTTCCTGTTCCGGATCATGGTGCTGGGAGCAGGTGCCGAGAGCGTCTGGGGCGACGAGCAGTCGGACTTTGTCTGCAACACCCTGCAGCCCGGTTGTGAGAACGTCTGCTACGACTGGACCTTCCCCATCTCGCACATCCGCTTCTGGGTCCTGCAGATCCTCTTCGTGTCCACGCCGACGCTCATCTACCTGGGCCACGCCATGCACGTCATCCAGCAGGAGAAGAAGATGAGGGAGGCGCTGGCGAGTCCGGAGGGGCCACAGAAATTCAAGCAGCCCAAATACAGCGATGAGAAGGGACACGTAAAGATCAAGGGGAACCTGCTGGGCAGCTACCTGACCCAGCTCATCTTCAAGATCATCATCGAGGCCGGCTTCATTGTGGGACAGTACTACCTGTACGGCTTCGTCATGGTGCCCATGTTCCCCTGCTCAAAGAGGCCGTGTCCCTTCACCGTGGAGTGCTACATGTCCCGGCCCACCGAGAAGACCATCTTCATCATCTTCATGCTGGTGGTGGCCTGCGTCTCCCTGCTCCTAAACATCATCGAGTTGTTCTACCTGATGAGCACAAGGTGTGGGTCCAAGCACCGCACCCAAAGGGTCACGTCGGCGGAGAACCCCGCCAGATTCTCGGGCCCCAGGTGGCCAACGACGGAAGACACGATGAGGCAGAACAAGATGAACATGGAGCTGGAGAACCACAGCGTGGGAGGCAGCCTGGACGGAGCCAAAGAGGAGAAACGGCTCCTGAGCGGACATTAGCTTCCCAAGATTAGCTTGTTTTCAATACCTTCAAGAGACTCGAACCAGTGCGTTCGTTCAAAGAAAGTCATTGTGTGATCGTGCATATTGTATACTAACAAAAATCACCATAAATATCCAACGGAAAGAGTCACAGTAGCTGTGTTTCCATTACAAATGAGCGCAAAGCTTTGTCAATATTCCGCTGTTGACAAAAAAACCCGCAATTTTGCAATTAAAATCACATGAATAAATCATTAAAAAACATGCCGCTCCATTATCCACCTACCACTTCCTGTTGTTCTCTTCATTGTTTCTGGCAGTAGTAACATCTAGTTGTTGATTACATGACTTCTGATGCAAAAAAAGTGTTTCCAATACAATTTTGCTAAACACGATATTTTTCAAATTGAAAAATTCATTTTTATAATTCCAATTCACTCAATCATATGGTCAATGGAAACGCAGCTATTGATGAATTTTTCTTCTTGTTCTAACTTGAAATCTACTAATAAAAGTGTGCAATACTGATTTTATTTATACTTGTGACTGAAAGAGTGAGAAGTTTGTTTAATGTGTTCTTTGTGTATTTGTGACACAGATCTTTTCCATTAAAATATGCTTCCTATTATGATTACGATGATTGTAGCAGAGATATTTTTGTATGGCTTTATCTCTTTCTAATAAATGATTGAAACTGAACAAAGTTGTTTTTTTACTATAGAAAATAAAGTAAATAAAATTCTGAAGAATCTGAATAATAGTTGATCTATAAAATACTTCACTTACATATTAGTGTGAGTTATTTATTCATACTATACCAACATATTAGCTTTTTCTCGCTCTGACTATAAATAATACTAAACATTTCCTGATTTATCATGTTTTTAGCAGGTGGTTTGACTTTGGTCAAATGTTTTTGATGTTTTTGAGATCAGAGTTTTGTGATGACCTCATTAACATCAACTTTGTTGTCTTTAAATACCTTTTTAAATAATTTAAAATGATCGAATGATCGATTGACTTTCTGTCTTGAGATTTAGTTACCCCACATAATGTTTTGTCATTGTGACGTCATCCATTAGTTGATGTGGACCAATCCCTCCTAAAACAAGACACCTACACACCATGATGCTGCCACCCCCATACTTTCTAATTGTGGCTTTTCTGTAAAATGTAACAATGGTCACTATGGCAAAATTAAGCAATATATCCTTAAAAATTAAGGTCTTCAAACTGTATTCTGGCTTTTTATGTTGCTTTTTGAGTGATGGCCTCTTCCTTCCTGTACAGTCTTTCAGCCTATATAAGCACAAAACGTATTTCTCTATGAAAATTAAAGCTCTTATAAAAGTATTTTCAGATGTGAGATTTGCTCCTAATTGATTAAAATCTTGTGAATTCTGGCTGTTATAGAAAAACATTGTTTCTTTAGTCAGAGGCTTCTTCAAATTTGATGTAATACTGACTGCTGCAGTAAATCTTTCCTACCTACAGCCATCAATGTCTACAATATCGCTTTGAAAGATTTTAATTAATATGACTTAAAGCAATATTTAATTTCCTTTTTGGATCAATAAAGTACTTTTGCATTGAATGGAATTGAACTGAACTGAATTAATCTGAAGCTTACAAAGCCCCAAGATAATCGTCTGAGCATTTTCAAATTTAGTGTTTGTCCATTTCTGAACATTTTATATATATAAATATATATATATATATATATATATATATATATATATATATATATAATTACAGTTTTTACTACATCAAATAGCAGCAGTATTAGTTAAAATAGGTCCATAAAGACATAGAACAACCCATAACAGTTTGATTTATTTGGAATGAAATTATTGCAGTGACTGACATTTGCAAGTCAAAGGTTATGCTTGCTATAATTTTTACACTATAATTCAGCAGATGAAGAACGTATGAAAGTGCAAAATGTCACTCTGACTGCGAATGAGACGGGGTTGATTATGTTAGCGAGACAAAGCACCTCTATAACTGTTGTCTGCACTTAGTTTTTCATGTTTAATATGTTATAATGGACAATTTCTGTCAGAACAATGTGTTTTTTGTCTTTTACGCCCTAACTCTATTAATTTACAAAAATCTCCTAACTTTTTAGATCCATATCTCACACATTTGTCCTAAAACATAACTATTCATACAGTTGAAGCAGAAACATGTTTTTTTTAAACTGCTGCCAATCATTAACTTTCACAATCTTGTCAGAGCTCAGCCCAAATGTATCATTTCCAGATGTCACGACAACGTGACGGCTCAAGCTGTTGTGCAACAGCATCTAATCTAAAGTTCAAGGTATCGTCCACGAGTTTGACTCGGAGCAGTGGACACTGTCATTCAGCTTCAGCGCCGGTGGCCACTCAGTTTGCCTCATAGAAGACCGTTTTAAATCTAAGGTAAGGGGGAAACAGATTTTTATATTATCTTTATCATTTCCATACAATCAAACAAATAGGATCAAATGTAAAACATGTTTATTTTTGGAAGGATATAGAAATATTTATCTAAGCTAAGCAGGTGTCATAACTTCATATTAATATGTATTTATATATATAAAGTGTTTTAAGCATATCTGTGTGCATGTTTTTTTACAGTTTTTCTTTGATCAGATTCAGCTGTTCTGATTAGTTGAGATAACACAGCAAACATTAAATAACTTTCTTATGATTTAAGATCAATGTAGCAGTAAATGAAAATATTAAACACTAAAAAAACTGCTTTTTGATGCCAAATGTGATCAAATATTTCTTCACAATCAGTTCAGTGAGATCATATTTGAAATAAAGCTGGTATATTTTTATATGATTTTATCAAATGAATACTTCATAGATAAAACATAATGCATTATTCTTCGTTATAAAGCTTAAAAAACTGTTTTTCCTCTGTATGTTTGCTTAATTTTTGACTGAAATAACAATTAAATGAGATTTGATTATTTCTGATTTTACAAACTGCTGTGTGAATTGTGTGCAGAAGCCATGGGAGAGTGGGGATTCCTGTCCACTCTGCTTCATAAGGTGCAGACCCACTCCACTGTGGTGGGAAAAGTCTGGCTTAGCGTGCTTTTCATCTTCAGGATCATGGTGCTTGGAGCGGGAGCCGAGAAGGTCAGACTACAATATTTAAGCTTAGGATTTTTTAAAGATTATCTAATTTTTCCTCCCATTTTGTGTGTGTAAACTATAATGTATTTATGACAGTAACTTGTACATCATTTAAGTACGTAAATAGCTCTCTCTGGTGGCTAACTGTATATATCCTGAAGCTAACTTACAGCTAATGTCACATTTACAGCAGATGTGTGAACAATAGTGTAAAAGCTGCAAATTAATCATTAAATAGAAGCTTATTGTAACTGTAATAATCTTTCCTTATGAGCTTAAGAGCGTAAAATTAACCAGTTTTACTCATTATGATTTATTTTATCCTAAAAGCAATTATTCAAACATCTTTCATAGTTTGTCACATTACAAACAAAAATTTGAAGTGATAGAACAACATAATTAGTGAAGTGGAAATAAAATCCTATTTTTCCCCCAAACATAGTAGTGGCAGAATCATGCTGTGGGGATTCTTTTGTTCAGCAACAGCAAAGATAACTGTGACAAATAAAAATAAAAAAATTGAAATTACACATTTTACATATCTTTACTTTATTTCTCAATACTTTGAAGGTAACTGGCTGCAATCGATTTTCTTTATGGGTATCAAATGAAAAGGGGGTTAATACATATGGATGCCACGTTTTTCAGGTTTTTGTGTGCAAAATTATAAATAAAACCCACCATTTTTATTCTTTTCTTCGTATTGCTCTACTCTGTCGTAAATAAAATCCCACTTAAATAAATCAAAGTTTATGGTTGTCAAAGTGACGAAATGTGGAATTTCCAGGTTTGTGATTGATTGTTGGCTACTTTTTGTTAATGTGATTCTGATTCATGCATCATAATAATAGAGTTGAATAGTAACCAGTTACATTTAGTTGAGAAACGTTTTTAAAACAAAAATTGCTTTTTGTTTTAAAAAATTACTTTCGGGAGTATGTTTACTATGCGGTATTTTTACTTTTACTTGAATAATTTTGTTATGTCTCTACTCTTACTTGAGTAAAATTTCTGAGACCCACTGAATGAAAAACAAAAATGTTTTAACCAAAAATTCCAAGATTCCTGGCGACGCCCCTGTTACCTATATGAATTATTGTCATTTTGGTCTTTAAAATACCAAAATTTCTACTTAAATGTATATTTTGGTCCGACTGATGATGTAATTTTTAAATATTAAATGATTGATAATTTGATCAGTTACTCAGTACTTTTTCCCAAATACTTTTTTACTCTTACTGGAGTAATTTCTTGGATGGCTACTTTTTACTTTAACTTGAGTAATTGATGTATTGCGACTCTTACTTGAGTATAATTTTTGGTACTCTGCCACCTCTGAAAACAATAATAATAAAATCTAGTTTTGACGTTGCAGGTTTGGGGTGATGAACAGTCCAAAATGGTTTGCAACACCAAACAACCCGGTTGTGAGAACGTCTGCTATGACCATGCCTTCCCCATCTCGCACATTCGGTTCTGGGTTCTCCAGATCATCTTCGTCTCCACGCCAAGCCTGGTCTACCTCGGCCACGCCATCCATGTCATCCACAAAGAGAAAAAGCTGAGAGAATACATGGAAGCCCACCCCAGCCGGGGGATTGTGAAGGGACCAAAGTACTCTGATGAAAAGGGGAAAGTTCATCTCAAGGGCAACCTGCTGGGAAACTACATGACCTCCATCTTCTTCAGAATCCTCCTGGAGGTAGGCTTCATAGTGGGGCAGTACTACCTGTATGGGTTCGTCATGGTGCCGCAGATCATCTGCTCCCGGGCGCCGTGTCCCTTCACCGTCGAGTGCTTCATGTCCCGGCCCACGGAGAAAACCATCTTCATCATCTTCATGCTGGTCATGTCCTGCATCTCGGTGGTGCTCAACGTGGTGGAGATCTTCTACCTGGCGTGCACCAGGTCGTCCAGGCGGAAGTCCAAATCGGTGCAGACGACGGCCATCGCCATCCACCCACGTTTCACCACCGACAGCATGATGAAGAACGAGAAGCTCGGCCTCCATGACTCCAGCACGGCTTGAGGGACGACGTTCGGTAGATCCACCGAGTCTGTTGGCGGCACGGCGGGAGAAGTGGTGTCTGCACTGCAAAAACACAAAATATTATCCAGCGTTTTTGGTTTGTTTTTTAGTGCAAATATCTTAGTGCGCTTGAAATAAGAAAAACTAACAAGTAGGTTTTCAGCAAGATATAAGAGCTTGTTTTATGTTGCTTTATGACTTTTGATTTGTGTGTTTTTATAATGTAAAGCACTTTGAAATGCTTTATTGCTGAAATGTGAAATACAAATAAACTTGATTGATTGATTATTTTAAGTAAATAATTCCTTAAAGCTGCAGTATGTAACCTTTATAAAAAATTTTATTTTTGCAGCTAGCAGAACCTGTTGTGAATGCTAAGGCTCGTTAGCACGGCCACCAATGATGGCGGACAAACAGTTTTTCTTTAACGGAAAGCTGTTTTTCTGCTATTACCACATGAGCACCAATTACACAAGGTTGATTGACAGCACTAAGACGCCCGTGCTCTCTCTGATTGGTTGTTTTTGGTTGGGAGCGGTGCATTTCTTCAGGCTGCAACAGAACCACAGGTGACTGCTCTTTGCACAAAGTAGTGACAGTTTTAACAAGTATGTAAAAAACATTTTTATAAAAGTTACATACTGCAGGTTTGGTATTGATGAAAACATTCTGGTTCCACTGGCAGATTTTTTCACTGATAGCAACATTTTTCCGACGCTACAAGTCAAATAATCTGCCATTGTGACTAGTACGGTTTCATCAATTTTAATTAAATATTAACTTAAAATAAGATCTTATATCTTGCTGAAAAGTTACTTGTAAGTTATTTTAAATGTTTTAAGTGTACTACGAATTTTTCACTACACACTAAATAAAAAATACTTGGTCAGATTTTGTGTTTTTGAAGTGTACAAAGGTTAAATTTGTGAGAAGAAATGGCCCATTTGTACGACTACAGTTACAGAATACAGTGCTGTTATTTATAAGGTATTAAATTACTAAACATATGCAAATTTGGAGTTCTAACTTGTTCCTGTTTAATAAGTAACAAACTTAAATATCTAGTAGCTTTGATGTCAATGAGAATGTGAAGATAAAATGGTTTTATTTGGTGTTTGCTTTGTGTTTTGTACATATTTGTATCAGGATCACAGCTCTTTTGCAGGAAGCTGAACCTGTTTGTTTTTAAATCTATTTGTTTGCTCCACAAGACCTGATTATACATTTTTAGTAAATCGTTTGGTTGGCTTTCTTTCTATCAACAAGTTTTTTTCCCCTTTTAACATAATTAAATTCATGCAATACAAAATGTATAATTTTATGTCCCATTTTGTAAAATAAAATTATACTTTCTGAAAGGTTAATTGACCTCATTAATTTGATATGTGAATATGATGCCATTTACTGAGATGCATCTGCAAAATGAAACTTTATTCTGAATTTACAGCACATACAGCGGATATAAAAACACAACCCACCATGCCAGTGGCAGTGAGTAACAAATGAAACTGAGATAAATTATTTTCAAACTGTGTCTGCCTTGGGCTGTCCAGTACATTTTAATTGTTTTATCATTATGTTGTTAATTTGGTATGTTTGTATATCAAAATTACATATTTTTAGTGACATTTTATTACTTTTCAAACTGAGAAATTCTCGCGTTTTTTCTAGAAAAATTTTGACTTTTCAAACTCAAGCTCTTGTTTTTCTAGAAATTTTCTGAGATTTTTTTTTAGGACATGTAATCCTTTTTATTCTATCTACAATGGCCCTACTGCGGCCTCATAAGTACAGGTGCAGACTAAGTGAGAATAGCATTTACAGTCCGCCCATGTTTTAGCAATAAAAGATGTCAAACCAAATGGAATGCTACTTTTCTTATATTTTGTTCCAGTTCATCCAAAGCACCAGTAGATGGCGACAATAACACACACAACGGGCTTGTCCCGCCTCTTCGTCCCAACTTCCGTTTCCTCTCAAAAAACAACAACAGCTGTTAGTAGTTAAAGATGGCCGCCGCTACCATGGCGGGGCTCGACGCCCATAGGATGGAGAAGAAGAAGTTCGAGTACTTTTCCTCCATCAACTCTATGGCCAAGAAGATCATGCAGGAGCGGGAGAAAATCAAAGCCGATTACGGCTCGTCCTGGGAGAAAATGAGCCCGCAGGAGCAAGACAGCGCCATTGATAACAGCATGATGGACCCTCATATCAGAGCCAGATACGCCATGCATAAAGTGGACCGAGAGGAGGTTGTCTGTTACCCCAAACTGCTCCTCCAGACGGGCCAGAAGATAGTCCACTTCGGTGAAGAGGTATTTGACATCATTTAGTTTGTATTTGAAGGTTTTTATGGTTTCGTTGGTGTGGCTGATAACAATAGCCACGTAGACGTAAAGTACTTCTTTGACGTCACAGCAGATGTTTTCACGTAACGCCTCAAAGAGTGAACAATAGCGTAAATATTTAGTGCTTTGATTAGTATGTATTCTGATTATTTCTTCGTTTTGTAAGAAATAAGTCATTAATATGTTGTTACATTTTTTTAAATAGTTTGTTTCCATTTAAAGCTGGCATTTGAAACGTATAAACAGGGCCGGATTTACAATGATGTGGGCCCTGGGCTGTAAACCATTTGGTGCCTGATTCACTAAAGAAAATGTATTTTGCTGTAGGTAATTCTATACATAACTAGGTATCAAATAATGGTGGTATGCACAATAGATCCCTTGGCCAGTAACTACCCTCCGAAATTACTAATCATTTATAATTTTCAAATGCATGAGTATTGTTTATATTAATCAAACTCCTAAAATATTACTACATCTCACTGGATATGGGCATATGACTCTTATATAAAGTAAATTACTGCAAACATTCATTCATAAAAAATAAAATAAAATGTGGAGCTTCCAAGAAAATCGGGGCCCTGGGCAACTGCCATCAGCCATTTCTAAAGCATAAATACAAACACCATAATGTCAGTGTCCGGACTTCCCTAAACCAAATGTGATGTTTTGGGTAAAAGCTTTGTAGATAGCTTATAAAAGTAAAGTAAAATGGCTGAAATATTACTTGAACTATAACCCCAAATCCCAGAGGAGTTGGAAGGAAGATCTGAGTTGCAACATCTAATTTTTCTGTGATAAAGAATATTTGAATTTTGTGTTGACTCAACCAAATATTAACATGGGAGACATGTTTGCAGCAGGTTTCTGCTAACAAAGCATCTAAACGTATAATTATAATGACCAAAGTTGTTTTGGTAGACGCAGCACTGAATCATCTGCTGTGTCAGTGATTTTGTTCTTTTTCTTAAGTGTGAGTCATTCATATGTCTATGTAACAGTTGGAGGGAAAAAAAACTATTTAAAAACTTAAGTTTCGACTCACAACAAGTAATTCAGCTAAATAAGTTTTACCAATGTCAGTATATTAAGCTCCAATTCAATCCAATTGTATATTCCCATTATTCCACGGTGCTATGTAGTTCTAATTTTACAACCCAATAGTCAAATTCAGTTAATCCTGTATTGCCCAGGGGTGGCAACTTACTATTATTTTAGTTATTGGTTATTCTGGTAATTTTGATTAATCAGATTTCTAAAATTGCCACATTCTGCAGATTTTTTATTTAACCACTTAAACCTTTTATATACAATATTAGAAATACATTAAAAGATGCAAATAAACAACTAAATTCCCTTTTAAAGGAGAAAATAAACATGTTATTGCCTAAATTGCAGAAAGATAGCATTACGTTACTGAGTTTGAACTGGGTGAAGTTAAAACTATTCCCCTTGAGGAGTCTTGGGTGAAACATATTTATAGACAAAGGTGTTTTTTATCTTAAATGCAAAATGTATTTATATATTTTTTAATACTCTCTTGATTCAACTATTGCTTTGTTTGTGTTGTTTGTTCAGCAAATGTCCTTATTTGAGTCTGTTTACTCCAGTTAACAATTAACCGATTACTAAATTAGTTGACAATTATTTGAATAATCGATAAAACATGATGAATCCAATTAATCATTTCGGCCCTAACATTGGCGATTGGTAAAACCCTTTTTCTATTCTTCATAGGACATTACGTGGCAGGATGAGCACTCTGCCCCTTTCTCATGGGAGACAAAGGTAAAACCTGATCAGCTGGAAGCAGCAATCTTCATTGTACATACATGTTTCTGTATCTACCAAGGTGTTTAAAATCTGATGTGTGTTTCAGAGTCAGATGGAGTTCAGTTTGACGCCAGGCTCTGCAGATCAGGTGACCTCTGCTTCACAAGCCGACTCCAAAAGTGCAAAAGCTCCTCATTCCAATCAGAAGAGTACAGCAGGAGCCAAGGTATGGATCACACTGCAAAAACTCAAAATCCTACCAAGTACTTCTGGTTACTATGTAGTACAGATATCTTGGTACACTTGAAATAGGGCAAACTAACTCACAAGTAACTTTTCAGTAAGATTTAGGAGCTTGTTTTAAGTCAGGAATTCTTGAATGTTGATTTCAATAACATACTAGTTCCTCGTTTTACTTATAACATGGGAAAATGTCTTTATAAGTGAAATCATTTGCATACAGAGCCAGGAGGCACAAGTATTTAGTGACTTTTACTCAAAAGCACCAAAATATGCTTTTAATTAATTTATTAAACATGGCTAAATACACTAAAATTTGATCCAGAATGTGCTTCTATGGCTGAGACAATTTTTTTTAGTTTTTGTCTTTCCCAAAAACGCCCCCAAAAATTGACAAATTTTAATAAGGCAAATGTGCAAAACGCTTTTTTATTTTGGGGATATAATGAATTATACACCCATTCTTACAAAATGTCTGACTAATTTGTTTGTTATTTATTGCATGCTTAGTTTATTGTTGAGCAGGTAAAATTAGATTTTTCTTGGTCATGACTTTACAACTTTTGCCCATGAGACAGAAAGTTTGGACACCCCTGGCCTCAGCATTTCAAGACTTTGTGTGATCTGTGTAGGTTTCTGTCAGTGAGGGCCGAAGGCCGGAGGAGGAGTCGTCCTTCTGGAAGATCAGCGCTGAGAGGTCACGGCTGGAAGGGGAGAAGGCCGATTTCCAGTCCCTGACCCCGAGTCAGATCAAATCCCTGGAGAAAGGAGAGAAGCCCCTCCCCTCCTACCTCAGACAGGTAAACTCTAATTGCGTTTCTACTGACTGAAGAGTTACGCAAATTGAAATATAAAAAAGAAAATAAACTTTCTTAATAAAAACACGCCAATTTTGAATGAACAAGTTTTTCTAATAAATGTTTTTGCGCTAAGATGTGGTGGCTTTTCGTCTGAATCGAAACGGATGTATTTCGCAAAACTGCAATGGAAGCATTATTTTCACATCACACGAGTTCTGAAGAGCAGCCGGCTGAATTATGAATGCAATCACATGTAGATGTTTACATGCGTCGCCGCCATGATTTTTAATGACTGATGTGAAAAAGCTTATTCACACGATTTTAATTTTGTTTCTTATTTAATGGAAACACCGCAATTGCGTTTTGTTTTTTTTGTTGTTTTTTTTACATCAGCGGAATATAAAAAATTATTTGTGCAAATTTGAAATGGAAACAGATGTAGAGAATTATATTTTCGATTTCCTTAGTTTTGGGAAATGATTGATGAATGATCAGTACTTGTAAGTGAAGCTGATCTTATCTACTTTAGCAAAAATCTAAAAATCAGCCGCTGTCCTCTTTGCCTCTGCAGTGAGAGAAGTTTGACTGACAGACCGGCCCACCAGTTCATGTCTGCAGTTAACAATAGTCGCCCCACTGTTTCCAACTCAGCAACGTTTTTGCTACATTTAGCAACATTGACAAAAAAAAATTAATATCAGCCAAAGTCTGAGTCAGCAGGTGAGGCTTTTTGAAGTTTGGTGATCGTCCAGAAAACTACAATCGGTGCACTCCTAATAGAGATATCCATATATATTCCATTTTTAACGCTAAATTAAATCTTTCTTCAGGAGAGTTCTGTCATCTCCAAGGAGCCTGATGCTGCAGAGTCTCACCCTCTGGCTCCTGCCAAGTCCATAAAGCCCAGAGCCCCCAAGCCTCCAGCCCCGCAGCCCCCTGCCCCCGTGGCTGTCTGTGCAACACCTGCGTCCATCTCCATCGCGCCCACACCGGCGCTGCCCATCGCTGCCTCATCTTCGCTCGGAGGCTGGGAGAGATCTCAGAGCACCCTGCCGTCTGTCAGCAACACCCTGGATGAAATGTTTTCATCCAATCTGATATCGAAGCCTTCAAAGCCCTCCGGCGCCGCAGAGAAGGAGAAAGCGGAGGAAGGTTCACCCCCGTTGGACGTGAGCCCCACCTTTTCCCAGGTGAGTTCTGAAACCGATCCGTGTTTCTGTGTAGGTTTTGGTAAGTTTCGTATTTCTAACATCAAAGAGACATTATGTCTTAAACTCAGTAGCGGTTTCTTATATGAGCTGCCACACTAATAAACAGTTGTAGCCCATTTCTTTATTTGTATAGCAATTATTTAACGAAGCGAAGGAATTTTTATAGCAGTTGTGTAAATTAATTTGTGTTTCTTGAAGTGTAGAAGTGTAAACTGTCTTATTTTAAAGAAAAAAGTTTAAACATTTCTTGTTAGATTGTTTTCTCCTTCTATGCAAAATGTATATGTTTTTTGTATATTTTTGGCTTAAGTACTGCTCTGAATGTGTTATTCATCCACAATCCTGCTTTTGCAAATTCTATATTAATAAAAATAATTAAAAAAATTTTTTTTTTTATTGTTTTAACATTGGATTAAAAATGTAATTTAAAATTTCTGTAAATTTAAAACTGAGAATTTTACATCTCTGCAGAATAAATGTGAAGGGAACCCATGTGAAACCTATTAGGTTTTAAACAGTAAAACAACCAGTTCACTCTAATTTCAGCAGTACTGTTGAATCGCTGTTTTCACAGTTCAACACCAGTAACAGCATCCTGAAGACCGGATTTGACTTCTTGGACAACTGGTAAAATCCACAGCCGAGAGCCGCTGCCGCCATCATCGTCATCATCGCTTTAGAGACGGACCACATCGCCATGACTACAAACATCCACGTCCAGATTTAAGAGACACACTCCTGAAAAACAACGGCATCGATTCTCTCTGGCTTGTTAAGACATTAATTTGCCACCTTTGTGTACTTTTTGGCTTTTCTCCAAAGTAGAACATCTTGTTTTGTTATGCTATAAGTCTGAATGCATGACATTAAACTGCTTACACACACAATTAGAAAACACTAAAAGCATGTCATAATTCAGTCCAAAACTATCATATTGCTTTTGTTTTTTGTGACTATAATTTTCCTCTTAAGTGCTTTTAAATTATAACTATCTATGTTCCTGATGTGATAATCTTTAGGGTTTAGAGTTAAGGCGATCCTTTAATGCTGCAGTTCCAATATAAATATAGTATTTTAGAAGCAAAATCATTAAAAATTTACCATAATTCTATTTAGTTTAAAACTGAAATTAGACTTAATGCTCAAACCTGCTGAATGGATTTAGCTTCTGGCCACATCATTCCATCACAGCTGTGTGTTTTGATAAAATATGCATTGAAACGTGTTGGTAAACAATCACCATTAAAGTGATTGTTAGTATTTGTCATAGACTAAATACCTAGAGTACTATTTTACTTAGTTTTATATTTATCTGCTAATTTTATCCTTAGCTTTATGTGTACAGACGAACTCACATTGTGAGGTTAAAGATTGAAATGAAGTAAAATAATTAAATCTAAATTGTGTCATGTCTTTCTTTTTGAGGCTTTTGGGTAGAAATGCTTAAAGATGATAAATGTTATTACTCTTTTCCTGTTATTAATTATTTCATCAATGCATAAAACATGACTGCATGTTCCATATTTTCAAGTTATTTAGATTGACTAAGATTTGAATATTTTTTATTCTAAAAAAAAAAACCATCTAAATTTGATATGCATGTCTTCACATGTAAATTTGATTAAATTATGAGGAAAAACTGGCAAAGTCACCCAACACTCTTCTGACTAAACATCTTGATTAATTTTCCAGCTCTTTAACATTCATGGATTCAGCTACAATTTGAAATCTTAAATGTGTAGGAAATAAGGAAGGTTGATGAATATGAGGCAAAGAAAAGTTTGTGTTCAGTTTAGAAACAGAACCTCAATCTGGAGCAAAGCAGCTGCTCTATTCTATTTATAGAATCGGGAGCACTGCTGTTGCGTTTCCTGCATATTTTATGCCTGGGGAATGGAGAGAGCATCATTTAACAACAATGAAATCAATAATTTAAGGTCCTTTTAGGGCTAGCACACTGAAAATAATCCAGCTCCAGATGCTTAACCCTTAGTTTAGCCTAGCTTAGCATAAAACTTAAGAGCTTTTTCTAAACTAGTTGTGACCGAATCCAGTCCTCCAGATCTACTAGCCTGCAACTTTTAGATGCGTTCTTTCTCCAATGCCTGATTTAAATTAATGGCTCCTCCTCAGCAGAGGTGAATGAATGCTGATGAGGAAATTCAGACGTTTGATTCCTGTGATTTGGAGCAGGGATTTATTGCATTTATTATCTATCAGTTAAACAAACTGTGCATTTATGTTATTCCTTATACCGAACTGAGGCACCTCTGTCCAGTTCAGTCTCCACCCAGCTCTTCCAGAGCCTGAATGGCTGCTTTGTGTTCAGAAAATATTTTGGTAGAAAAAAAAAACTGCAGAATATTAGTCTGAATGAAAATGATTGCCAGTTATTAAACAGGGATGTCTCAGTTTAAAAGTATAACCTAAGTCTATAATTTTTAAAAAGCAGAACGGTGTGTGTGTCAGTAATCCTCAGGGTAAGAAAAGTTATGGTTTTTGCCTTAAATCTTCACTGAATCATTTAAGATGTTGAACTAGAAACGGGAAGATGTTCTGGAAGCAAATTAGTGAAAAGAAAATCTTGGACGCCCCAGCTGTTTGTACCGCGAATACTTTTGACTCAACAATTTTGGCCAATGTGACAAAAACCTTGGACACCTCTGAACTAGGTAAAGCCGTTACTTGATTTAATAAACACATTAGGGCTGAAAAACTGACCATGATACAAGGGTTTCATATCAGTCGATAATGATAGTGATTAGTTTTTTTGTTATGTGAAATAGCGCGGATCTGTTGGCGTGACCTTTCCATAGTTGTTCTATTCTTAAGCAACTATGATTGAAGGTAGTGAAACCTGAAACTGCTGCTGTGCAAGTTACTCAAGTTGTTGCTAGGTAACCAAAGAATGAGCGAGTTAGTTGATTCCACCAGCCATGCTTAGCTAGCAGTGAGAAGTTGAGCTGCTAAAGTCTTTCCTCTGCCTACATCTCCCAGAATGCTTTGCGGTTCTGGACCGGAGTCAAGTGAATAAACTGTTTATTAAATATTGATGACATGTCTATCACAATATGTATTATTATTGATTTATCCTCTAGAACGCATATGAAGAATTCATTTTTCTCCCTGTAGCGTTTAGCAGCTAATGCTATGGAGTCACAGGAACTTTATTTCTGCTCCACACTTCGTTTCATATTTCCTTCTGTGTGATGGAAACAGTTACTTGGGTCATAAAAATATTTTAGGCTCAGTGTCTTCTGTCCTGAAATGACCCTTTTACATAATTCTTAATTACATGAACCATCAAGAATACAATAATACTGAATTTAACACCACACAACAAAAATAGACCAATTGAAAGCAGATGCTTATTCCTAAACTGAAACTGTAGAATATATAATTATTTAAGGGGTAATATTTAAAACGCTTCCATATTAGCTTTGCTAGACTTTTTAAGTGGACACATTTAATTTTCTGAAGGCAGAGCTGAGGTCTGGAAATGTTTCTGGTATTTGTCATGTTACTGGAACAGCTGTGCTGAAGCAGACGTCCTGCAGACTCAAACACATCTGACCCTGAAAGTCCCAGCCGCCGCTGGCGCGACGCCCGGGCTCCACATCCCCGAGCGCTGCCTAGCTCGCTTCTCTGGAAACTCTGCTGGATTCTTGAGGCGTTTTAACTGGCACGCCTCCCGCTGCAACCTCAAACACATACGCACACACAAACAGACACATGGCCTCTTACATAACTACTTCTGTCATTATTTCCTGAACTGATTTACAGCCCATATTTCTGCTCCCACTAATTGATTTAATTATAATGAAATAGCTTTGCACAGTGATCTGATATATAGCCTAATTAACAAAAGTGTTTGTGTCAGTAGCCCTGTTTGCTTAAATGAATCAGATCCAGTTCAGTGAGGATATGAGCCAGAAATAACACAGCTTGAAAACATGTAATCTCATTTCAAGCTTTAAATTTTCATTCAAATTAAATTATTTATTCACGGATCGCACAGTTCTTTCCACTGATTATGTCAGATGATTTACATCATCAGGTCTAAAGTTTATCATTCGCACTGCTTTCCGGGAAGTTTTACGTTTTCATGCCAAGAAACTTTCTGTTTAAAGGCAAATCTCTGGGTGACATGGAGATTTCTGACAGTCAGCTGAGTAAGCATGAGGAGACAGTGGAGAGGAATCAATCTGTTTTAACAACAAAAACAAGAGCAGTATGAAGGACTGTGTTAAAGGTTGAAAAGACAGAAAGGAGACAAAAAAATGTAAGATACTTTTAGGCTCTTTGTAGTTCACATGTGTAAAAACACCAATAAAGTAAAATAAGAGCTTGTTTTGCAGTTGTTGCCATAGGCACCAATGATGCAAGCAAACTAGAGATCATTGTTAACAGTTTCAATGACTATAGCTCATACTTGGGTGTTGCTTGTGTATTTTCCCAACAGTGAAGAGGTTATATTAGGGGTAGAAGTGGTTTCCACAGGACAGAGATCCATGGGAATCCATACTGCTCTCACAAAGCGTGGAAATGGGAGGTGGAAGCAAAAACAAAGACACTTCCTGTTTGGTGGAAATCAGACCTGTCCTAGAGAAGACGTAGAGGAAGGACAGCAGCCAGGCAGCAGGAATGTTTTGATTTTTGATACTTGCCTTTTTTCCCTTCTCAAAGGGTGTGTGTGCACGCGTGTGTGTGTGTGCGCCCTCCCATTCACATGTCTAATGGGAAAGAGATTCCAGCTGCTGTTCCATGAGGGAAAGAGGAGGGAGAGTTTGCAGAGCGGCTCAGAGAGGTTTAGCTGCTGAAGGAAGAGAAGAGTTACTGAAAGGAGTAAAATGGGACCAGCTGCCACATCGTACACATTCCTGTGTTTATGTTTTCTGGCTCTTCCAACAGAGATGATCGACGCTGCACCAACAGAGGTGAGAATGTTTTCATGTACTTTTATTTTTTTAAACTATAGCCTTCATTCTGGTCTATTTTGATTCAAAAACTACAATCCATACTCCCTTTACCTTACAAAACTGAAAGTGATTTGTGCCTCATAAGCTGTAGGAGATGAAGTCATGAGTCTCTGTGATTCCCAAATAATTACAGATGACATGTGTAGGGAAGCCGACATTGGTAGTCGTGAGTTGTCGAGACTCTTGCTCAATCAGCCAATAAGTGACTGACAAATATTAAGGGGAAAAGTCATGTGTTTTCTTTCTTTTCACTTTAAAGTTGACTTTTAAGCAGCCAAAGCTTCTTTTAATCTTCCAGCTGGTTTTAGCCAGTACTTCTCCTGAGTTTTTCTTTATACTTTAGATTGAATTTACCATTTAGTCCCTCTCTACAAATCACACTGATTTATTTCATTATATAAATAAAATTACATAATTTATTTTTTTCCTTTTACACCCTATTTTCATCGATTTTGACCGAAATATATGTAATCATCACCCTAATTAAAGTAAAATAAATAAACGTGTTGTCATGTTGGAATTACTCATTAATTGGAGTCACTAAGCCATATTATCTCCTCTGAATACTTCAGGTAAAACTACTTTACACTGATTGTTATGAGTAAAACTGGTAAGTTTCTCCTTTTGTATCCAAGTTAGTTGGATGCGAAACAATGCTAGGGGTTCATATTATCAAGAAAATCATGGGACATGCAATGACTTTGGTGAATGTTGCAATGACTGATATGATTTGTGATAAATAACCAAATGACTAGTGTTCATGTCTTTCCGATTCAGATTTGCTGAAAAAAATTTAGTATTTCCATCTTAACGAGGTTTTATTTAAAAAGATACTTATGATTTCTTCCCACTTCTTCACTTTCTAAAACTTTTTTATGCTGCATTAAATTAGTTTCACTGAAATATATTACAGGCATAATATTAGAAACTATAAATTTATAACATATTGTGCCGATTGGACCAAAACTTGTCCTAATTTTTTGCTGCACAGTCGCCTGTAGTGGTCAGGTGCGGCAACCATACTGAAAATGAATGAAACAACATTTTTAAGAAACTCAAACACTTCTTTAGAGGATTTCACAAAGAAAGAAATTAGGAGTGGTACTGTATAAGCTTTTAAATTCAACAACACATCTAAAATTAGATGACAACTACTAAAATATTTTATAAAATGGGTCCATTCAGTTCCTAAATTGTTGGAAAATCTAGAATATTTTGAATATTTCTTTTTTGTGTTCTTTAAAAATAGGTTAACAAACCTGGATTTGTTTCCAAGTCAGAAATTAAGACAAAGATTTAGTATCAAACAGTCTGTTGTGGTAACATGGGGATGTGTCTGCTTGTCAGGAATCTGTGGTGGAGGTGAAGAGGACCAGAGGTGACGTTCCTGATATCCTTCCAGAACCAGAACCAGAGCCGACCAGCCAAGCATCGGACTTCGAAAACTCGTACAACTATGTCTGTAAGTAATGTCCTCCACCCTTAAAAGACTTCTTTCATTATAAAATCGGCTGAGAATGGTGCATGCAGTATAAAAAAGTTATCACTCCCGGGACTGTTTTGTTGTATTACAAAAACAAATTTGGTGTATTTTATTCGATTTTTTGTGATAGACAAACTCAAATAAACTGAATAAAACATGAAGTGCAGCCTGAAATAAAATCCAGTGCAACCAGTATCAAAAGTCCCATTTGCAATGTTACCACTGTGAAACATGGCGATGGCAGCATCATGATGTGGGGATGCCAATTTACAGCAGCAACAGGGAATCTGGTCAAAGCTGAAGGTGAAATTGATTTAGGTAAACAGACCTGAACAAACATCCAGAACTACAATGAAAAAGTTTAGATAGCAGAAGAATCTTGTCTTAAAATGGTCCAGTCAAAGTCCAGAACTGAATCCAATTGACAATATGTGTCTGATGTGATTAAGCTTCAGCTATTTAGACTAAAATGAACAAAAATCCTTTCAGATGCATAAAGCTGCTGGAAACGTACCACCAGATGCTTCGACTCTGGCTATCACACTTTTCAGATTTTTATGCTTTTCAGTATAATTTTTTTACTCCATTTTACAATCGTGCACCAATCTGTGTTGGTCTATCAAAAACGACTCTCATGGTGGAATCTGTGAGTTGGTTTAGTCAGGTTAACCAACCATCCAGCAGCAACGGTCATATTTTCTCAGTACTTAAAGCTAAATTTCCACATTTGCTTGGATAATTTTTTCAGTTCTTTTCTGTTTTCTCAGTATCTAGGCTAGCCGGCATAGACCAGGCCATCCACAAGCTGAACGTTGGTCATTACACTCTGGATGTTAAAGTCAGCCAGCTAATCGACCGACTCTCCAAGCTGGATGGTGAGGTTCAAAATGGTGGTAGAAGTCATTCCAGAAACACTCCAGAATGTTTTATTTATCCGTTTCTTCCCTCCTTTAAACAGCTAAAGTTGGAGATTTGGAGGACAGCATCCAGGAGGTCTACCGACACAGCAAGGACAATCGCAAGGAGATTGGGAGACTGGAAGGTATGACAGAAATTTAAAACCCCTTTTCAAGCTTCAAAATAGACCTTGAATTTGATTGCAATATTCTGTACTATTCAAATTTAAGACTTTTTAATGCCACTTTAAATAAAATTTTTAAAAAACTATAAATATAGGAGACGATTGGGGGATCCAGCTGTTTTACAGTCAAGCAAAAAAAAAAAACAACAAAAAAAACTGACATTTCTGGGGTTTGTTTCATAGCTCTTGGCTTTGTGTTCTAAGTTTATAGTATCCTCTGGGTCGGCAACAGAAGTGAGACAGTGAGTAGATGCAAAAAAGTTAGCTGGCTAGCTACCAATAGTATATTTGCGGCTAGTTAGCGGTAGCCTCAACTCCTCGTGTCACAAAATGCAAAGATGTGTGCGTGCATTAAAATTTTTGTTTGACACAAAATTCCTGAAATAAAAAATACAAATGTATTTAAGGCCAACTTACATATTATAGGCATTTAAGATTTTAAGATAAATGTGGGAAAAAATGGTTAACGCACACCATTTTTTGAGGGTTTGCAAATATGAATTTAAATTTATCAGTACTTATATGGAGAAACAATAGCTTTACTCATACCAATCATGTTATATTTTAATATTTAGTCATGTTTTACCCACATTCTGTTCAGTTTCTAGGTTCTAGATATGGAAGTTTGTCTTTATTTGCCGTCATGGAAAATAAAATGCATGAGGTAACATGCAGGGCTGATCTGGTCTCCAACATGCACATAACTGTGATGTTTGCATCAGAAAGGTAGAACTCTGCCAACACCAGAAACTCTAAAAAGAAAATGTCGCATTAGGAAAATATCAAAAGGAAGCCTGCGGTTATGTTATACTTTGTACCTTAGAAAATTATATGCTGTGTTTGGTTGCCATGTAAATAACAGGGGCTGCTACAGGCATGAAAAGAAACAGCTCTGGAGGGAAGATTGCCAAAAATAAAATAAATTGAACCCAACTCTGCAGCATGTTCTGGCACGTTTCCCCTCAGGGGCTTTTATAATTCAGTCTGCTGTAGATAGATGAGCGCATGGAGAATGCTGAAGTGTCAAACAACACAGTCATCAGAGGATCACTGAGATGTTTGAGATAGCAGAAACAAGAGAAAAACAGCGAGGGGGTGTAATTTGTTTTCTTTTGCAAGAAAGCACACAATAAGCAAGTAGGTGTATTTAAATAAGAAATGTGGAAGAAATGGTACCAAACATTAGTCTAAAACCCTTACTCGGTTTTCACCATCCACATGGTGGTGGAGGTACTTGAATATGGATGCCTGAAAATAGACAGAACTCAACATCCTCATTGAGTTAAAACCCAATGAAAATCTTTAGAGCTTCCAACGTTTCCAGATGATCAATTATTTCCCTTATTTTTAAAAGCAGTAGGGGTGGACTTTGTTTTTGTTTCCATAGACGGTGCTTGCATTTTGGCTTAGCTTTTGTTGGATGGACGATGACACAGCTGTATGTTATGGCACCGAGTTCACCAAAGGTTTCTATTTACCTCGTGAGTCATCCCATATTATTTAATGTTTTGCATCCAAGGAACCAAATTCCTTTGCATGAAGACCATTTCTACAGAAACGCTGATGTTGTTTGTTTGGGAAGTCTATTGACTCCGAGGTGAATCACTAAAAGTTAAAAAGTCCCTGAATTCTCAAGACAAATGGCTTCATTGCAAAAATCACAAAATCTTGCCAAGTAACTTTGGTCTAGTTTCCATTGCAAATATACTAGTATGCTTTATGTAAGACAAAAATAACTTAAAAGCAACTTTTCAGCCACAAACAGGAGCTAATTTTTTTTTATATATAATTTCTTACAATTGATGAAAAAGTACTTGCTCCACTAGCAGATTATTTAACTTATAACAAGACATTTTTCCCATGTTATAAGTGAAATACTCTGGGAGTTGTTTGTCAATATTAAGAAATTACTGACTTAAGAGAAGCTCTTATATCTTGTTGAAAAATTACTTGTAAATTAGTTTTGTCTTATTTCAAGTGATCCAAAGTATTTGCACTGGCAACTAGACCAAAATACTTGGTGGGATTTTGTGTTTCTGAAGTTCTGAAAAACAATCTTCAAGATAAGCAAATAATTCAGCATGAAAAAATTAAAAAGTAAAAGAATATGTACACTGATTTAGGGGTGGGCGATATGGACTTTTAAAACCCAAATCTGTTATGACGCTGGTTCTCAGTTTATTTTCTGCTTCCTAGGCTGCCACAAAGGACAAAGACTGGGCTACAAATGTTACCTAGTGTACAACAACTTAGCCGACTACGTGGGAGCATCCAGGAAGTGCCTGGAACGTGGCGGACGCTTGGCGATGCCACGCGACCGCAAGGAGCAGGAGGCCCTGGCGGCGTACGTCAAGGCCTTCTTCAGCCCGGGGAACTGGCCCGTCTGGCTGGGCATCAACGACCTGCGCTCTGAGGGGCTGTACCTCTTCGACGACGGCACGCGGGTCTCGTACTTCCAGTGGCGTAAGCACTTCCTGTCCAGTCAGCCGGACGGAGGAAAACGAGAAAACTGTGTGGCCATGTCGTCGGACGACGGGGACTGGTGGGACCACTACTGCGACCGGATCATGAACTATGTCTGCGAGTTTGACGACAGGGTGGCACTTTGAAATGAACTCTTTAAAAACTGTTTGGTTTTTCCTAATAATGCCAGTAATTGAAACCTGAATGTGTAGCTCTATAGAAATAAAAAAAGAAAACATTTTATTTAATCATTATCACATAAATTATTTTAGCATACAACACAGTCTAGTCCCAACGCAGAGTTCTGGAGAGAAGTTTATGTACATTCATCTTAGGCATGAACTTCATAGTAATTTTGGATTTATGGTAATCCATTTGACTGATTTTCTTGCAACAAGCATAGGTAGATTCTTAAAACAAGAATCAGACACATTCTTTTGGTAGACATCAGCAAGCTTCTGACATAATACTTGTTGGGTATTTAACAGTTACACATAGCCAAGTTGTACAGTTCATTTCAATTAGTTGGCTTCCTGGAAGAAATGTAGTTTCTGACATAGTGGAGAAGTTCACATTAACCTGCTTTATCCAAGTCAAGTTAATTTGTTTAGCACATTTCATAAAAGCATAGTACATTACAATTTATCAAATATCATCTACATCAAATATGTTGATCAATGTTCCAATTACTAGCAATCAAAGGAAACTAAACTAGGTGAGTTTTTAGCCTTGATTTAAACAAACTTAGTTTTGTAGTTTTCTGGAAGTTTGTTCCAGATTACAGAAGCATAAAAACAGAATAGTGCTTCAGTATCAGATTTTTAATGATCTTTAATGTATTATGGTGCCATTCCCTGATTTGTAAAAAAACCCAGAAATATTTTAAACTCTATTCCCGATTCAAAAATATGTTCTGACGCTACAGTTTGATGTCAAGTTGACAAAAGACAGTTTTTTATGCCCAAGCTTGGAGGTGTTGATTTTCTTCTGTTTTGATTGTTTGCAATCCACAGTAGGGCAAAAATCTGGAGAAATCAGGATTTCTCAAATAGTTTGGGACAGATGGTGCAAACTTGGACAGAATAAGGTCTTCCAACAGGGATAGCTTCCCACAGAAACATTAAAACAAACCTTTTACCCATCAACATGAGTCCACAACTCCAGTCCTTACCTGCCTCTGTCCTGAAACTAATGGAGGCATTCTTGCTCCAACACACCAGAACCAAAAGACTGAAACTCACTGACATGTCAGTAAATTTTAAATCAACTATTAATCATTTGATTCAGGTGTTTTGGAGCAGAGTTGCAGCTAAAAGTGCAGATCCCTGACTTACACAAAGCATCAGGCTCAACCCAAGTGAAAAATCGTGATGTGTGAAAATCCAGGGTTGTGTAACAAAACCATCTAATTGAAATAAACTGTACAAACTGAGCAAAGAAAAGTGGTCATACTGCAACGTATTAGAGACATTTCACCAAATACACAAAGTGCACAATTATTTCAGCATTAAATAAGCAAGTAAGCATCTAAATACTTAATGGTATCGACTGAAATGTACTGTATGTGTCGACGATGGAATGAAACACTTTGCTTTGTGTGTTTGTGCTTTAATCATTGTTGTTCATGCAGCTACATAAATATGACTGTAAGCCAGTTAAAACTGCTGATTACATTCAGGGAACTCTAAATATTGGATCAGGATTTCCAAACAAGGGTGAAAACTGAAAGATGGAGGAACTTTCTTGGGAATCAGCACATACCAAACCCCTTCACAATCTCCATCAGTGTGTGCTTGGGCCTTAGGAGGAGTTAAGAAGTAGCAGAAATGTTTTTAATAAGGGCTGGTGCTGAGTCCTGCTAAACTGCTGATTAACCCACATTCTTTAGTCCGGAGGAGATTAAGCTTGACTTCTGCACAGTCTGCAAATAGGACTTTCTCAAAAACATGACTTATTTTGTCTGCAAAACAAGTAAGTCAAATGACAGCTTGGGTTTTTAGATCAGATTTCAGTGGAAGTATTCATCATAAATACCAACAGTACATTTGTTTTTGGAGACATGCTGAATGAAAATGTATCTACACTACTTAAATATTTTTGTCATTCCTTCCATAAGAAACATAATTAAGTTTAATTAAGCAGTAAGTTGTAGCTTTGTGATGCTTGATTATTCAATAATAAAGTCAATCACCTTTAAAAACCTACTCCTAATATCTGCTGCTGTTGATATGCCTCTAAGATTATGAATGTATAATTGTTAAGGATTGAACATACAGTTGAAAGATGTTTACATACACTGCATCTAAAGGCAAAACACCATGTAATGCACCAAAATATTTTTTATTAACTAAATGCCAGAATAATGACATGGATTTTTTCTTCTCCTGTTTGCTTTTATCAGACTTACATTCTAAACTTAACAGTTTGGGTTGAATGTTTTCCTTCCATAAGCTCCCAGTAACAGCTTTGTGGAGTTCTGGCCCATTTTTCCTGACAGAACTGGTGAAACACAGTTCGGTTTTCACACTTAATTTTCTCTAATCCACTAACAGTGTTTGTGTTTAGCGCTCTGAAAACGTTTAGCGCACTTTGTTTCCCCTAAATTTACTTTTCTGGATAAATTTCAAAGTACTAATTTTCTTGGCTGTTTTGTAAGTTGAATAAACTCAAGTTCTGGTCATCTGCTTGATTCCTGAAGTATATAAACATTGATATTCATGCTTTTATTTTGAAGTGGGAGTAGCAGCAGTTCTGTTTCTTCTTCTCACGTTCTCCAAACCTAATGCGTTGCAGCTAATTATGTTTATTCTGTACCCAGAACACATTGGTTTTATGCAGTAAACATTTTAAAATTACTGATGACTTGCATTAGCCTGGATGTTTCCCTCCTGTGCAATCTCACTTACAGCACAGTCTGGACTTTCTCCCATTCACTTGGATTCCCTCTGGTAGATTTTCAATCTGGCCAATCAGCAAACCGAAGGAGAAATTGTTAACGATGATGTCGATTTTCTGCGTTGTTCTAACATTGTAGTCTGCCTTTAGTTCTAGCAACGGGAGCGGGCATTTGGTCTGCATTAGCCATGTTTCCAAATATTGAAGTTCTAATCTTTATTTTTATATTGTTTCTGGTTTATTGGCTTCTTCCTCCTGAGCGGCCTTTCAGTTCATGTTAAGACTGGGTTCACAGAGTGTTTTACTTTGGTTCCGAGGTTGATGTCCAGAACAGAATGATGCTTTTTATATGGTGTATGCAAATATCTGGTTTCAACTGTATATTTTTTGTTAAGCAACATAAATATGACTTTTCATTTTAAATCACAACATTGACATGACAAAAGAAGATCAGTTTCGTCTTTTCTGCACAGTTCTCCATCAGTCGCATCTCTTCGCAACGAGTGTAAGACGAGACGTCATCGATGTGCATCAAAGAGCCGGTCTTCTTCTGTGGTATCGATGTTTTTACGGCTTTTGTTCATTTTTATCTTCATAGCTGCTGGTGGAGTCGTCCTCAGCGGCTTGCAGGACGTCTTTCAAACTCAGTCTGTCCAGAGGGTTTTTAGACGGATGAGAGAGAAGCACCTTTCCTGTTTCGTCCAGTAAAAAATCCCCGCCCAGCTAAAAATATAAGTAAAATAAATAAAGGAAAGTTGGAAAAAGACTTGATCTGGACCGCTGCTGAGTTAGTTTCACTGAAATTATATATTTTTAAAAAAATAGTACAGGGAAGTTTTACCCCCTTTTTAATACAGAAGATAGTGACTATGGCAAGATAAACTATTTAGCATAACTTAAAATTAGATGTCCACTAATAAAGCCAATAATAGCAAAGAAATATGTTTATGATTCTCAGTTTCAAACATGTTTTTTGCAGCCACAAAGAGCAATATAACAGAAACTGTATGGTTTAAAGTGGCATCATTTTTTTAAAGCTCCCCATAAAGTGTAAGAAAAGTTGAAATGAAATAAGAGATAATAGGAACATTTTATTTCTTGATGAAATTGCTGTGTGAATGCTGTTAGTTAGAGGCCATTACTGAAACTCAAGGTTAACTTAATGGATTAAAAGTTTATGTAAAGCTGATTAATAAAAACAGAGAAACGTGAGAGGAAGTAGTGGACAAACGAAACCTAAAAACTTTTAAAACAAGAACAAAGAGCTGAAAAGTGTGATAGATTCATTAATCAATTTAAAACAAAAACAGAAGAAAAGTTAAATTTAATTTTAGAAATCAAAGAGTTGATTCCCTGATTGACAAACGTGGATCACGCAAGAGTTGATTTAGTGGAAAATAGATTTTTTTCCCCACATTCCCAGTAAACCAAGAAGATGGAAATTTGAATTTGGAGGTCGAATAAGCCGTCTCAGGATCCAATAGGCCTGCTTCACATATAAAATCCAGTTAAAACTGTTGCTATAAACTATTACTTACCACATTGATAGTTTCTATCTCATTAAAGCAGCAGCAGCACAAATAGAGCTCAATATATTATTACCAACTTCTTCACTGAGGAAAAATACATTGTGTTCCCCTTGTGTTAGCAATAGCTGGCACCACAACAGAAAAGCAAATGTTACCGGTTTCTTGGAGTTACAACTGGAGCGTGATTCAGCTTGGCTGTGACGTAAATCCCACAACCAATTAAAAGGAAAATCGAACAAGGAACAAATAAAAAACAAACTTTATTGCTGTAAAATCACAGCACAACCCAAGTGATTTTCCAATGTCGCTACGTCCAAGAGGACTGAATGCTGCAAGCCAGTGGAGGTAGAGCACAAAGTCGTGCATTTTTTTTTTTAGAAAAGAGTTTAGTTAAGTTAGAAAGCAAAGCTGGAGTCGGTGAATTTACTCACAATGGTAGTTTAAAGGAGACCTATTACACAAAATTCATGTTTTGCATATTTTTATAATTCTATTTGGGTCTCAACTGCTTCTAAAAGCAGCCCAAGCACTAAAAGAACACCAAGCTGTTAATAAGTTAATGTTTTTTGGTGTTTCAATAACCCCACGATTGTCAAAAAGAAAGTATTATGTGTTTTCCAGGCACATAGTGTCATTTTATTGCACAATCAAGTGATTATGTCCCCTTCAGTTGTTATAAAGATGCTATATGTATCAAATATGACTTAAAGAAAATTTGACTTTCTAATTTAACGTCTTGAAATTGAGCCTGTCTCTCTTTAAGAAACTTCTGCCCTATCTGAAACTCCGCATTCAGGAATTCATCACATCTCTCCTCTATTAACCCTTTAACAAGGTAGCTCCTATAATGAGCTCAGCACATGCACAGTTCCACCAGGTGTTTGCTAATTGTGGCTGGCTAGTCTGAAGGAGCCCAGTGGAGAACCACAGGGGGAACAGTAGCTTATTTGGATTTAAAGTCACAAGAGGCTAAAATGTAATGAACATGTTTTGTATAGACCAGGGCTCTCAAACTCCAGTCCTCGAGGGCCGCAGTCCTGCAACTTTTAGATGTGCCTCTGCTGCACCACACCTGAATAGAATAATCAGGTCATTAGCAAGGCTCTGG
>CAEFZX010004012.1:0-13825 GCA_903066825.1 Alfaro cultratus | reverse complement strand
ATTCATGGGAGAGCATCTGGAGGAATTCTACATTTCTTTAACTTGGATATGCAGATATGTTAGCAGATCAACTGTCAATCGACACATCTGGTCTTCATTGAGGAGGAAGAAAGTATTTGGTAACGGGAAACCAAAAGAAGTCCCGTTTAGAGTTTATCGCAAGTCATATTTGGGTCAGAATGAACATACAAAGGAAGGCGCCTTAGCCTGGCCATTGGGCGACGCCACCAATGGTGGTAGGAGTTCGTCCCACAACTGTGGGGGTTGTCGGTTCAAGTCTCCTCATCATCCGTCTCCATCGTTGTGTCTTTGGACAAGACACTTCACCCGCCTTGCCTGCTGGCGAAAAAAAGACTTGCGGCACCAACTCTATAAAAAAAAAAAAAAAAGATGAAAAAGAAAAGATTTCTTTAGACATGAGCCGCTGGTAGAGATGCAGCCCAGAAGTGTTGCAACTGTAACCAAAGTGAAACTCAGTTGTACAAAGTACTGACTGACTTTATGAAGTTTGTATTTGAAAAGTTGGAAAAAGTTAAACGGGTCTGAAAATCGCAAACACTCCAAACAGACAATAAAAATGACACAACAGGTTTTCTGACGACTTCTTGATGAGAACAGAGCGAAACATAGTAGAAGAAACATTGTTTGAGACTAATGCTTGGAGAGCTCTTGATGGAAACTGCAAAAGCAAACTATAAGGAAAGGTTTTGAAGACTTGGGAATCAGAGCCAGTTAATGTAGAGGGTTGGGTAGAGGGAAGGGACAGATATGCTTGGTGATGTAGAAGGTACGATTCTGAAGTGGGTCACATATTCCCCAACTCTGACTTGAAAACAGTGGATGTGTGTGTGTCTGTGCATGTTTGCACAAAGTCAAACACCCGCTGACAGAGCCCAGATGTTGTGGCAGGTGAGCAGAGACTGCACCGTGTTCTCTCAAGGTTTTTATTTTTTCACTTTCAGTTTTCTTTGATCTAAGCTTCTTCTCGTCCACCTGATGCCTTCGTGGTTTTGTCACTTTACTTTGTCTGTTTTCGCCATACTTTTCTCTCGCTCAAGGTAAACATAAATTGTTGTTAACGATACTGTGGAATTATTAAAGGCTGAAAAAAAAGTTTGGTTTTGAAGTGAAGCCGTGTGGAGATGTTTGTGCTTTACCTGCAGCTGACAGCAGTCTGAGGAATCTTGGTTTGGAAAACGAGGGGGAATGGAGCGAGTCAGCTGTAAACCTTGGCTCGTCTTCTTTTTTCAAACAGCTCTTGAATTTTTTTCTATTTTTTACAACAAATCAGAGCCAGGAGGAGGGTCTAAGCGCTGTCAATCACAACCTCTAGCTTGATAGCAGAGCCTGTCGTGAAAGTTCAGGGTAGTTAGTTTGGCGGATAAATGGTTTTCCTGCAACAGTCGGTTGTTTCTCCACCACTAACACATTGAGCAGCCAGTATAGGAGATTGATTGACATTGCTAAGACCCTCCTCCTGGCTCTGATTGGTTGTTTTTGGTCAGGAGGGGAACATTTCTTCAGACAGCAACAATAGCTCAGGGAATGGGTGGAAAAGCTCTTTTCACATATCTGTCTCATACCATACTGTCACAAAATGTTGACACTTTCAAAATTAAAAAAACCAAACATTTTTTTTAAATTAAAGTTACATACTGCAGCTTTGAAAAACAATGTTTCAAGATTACCTTCCTCTATCTAACATTAAAATTATTTTGAGATCTGAGAAAAGTAATTGTGTCACAAAGGCGAAAGCGAGAAATCTGTAAGGGGGCAAGTACTTCTTCACAGCTCTGTAATCAAATTAACGTCTCCAACACTACAGAGTGCTGCAAGTAATCAAGCAAAATCATCGCCATGGCTACCGAGGTTTCAGCACCACCTGGTGTAATTACCAGTGACGAATTAAGACAAAGTGTTTAGTTAACTTTTAATAGTTTAGGGCAGTATTAGGTAAAAACAAAAACTTTAGGACAAACATTCTTCACCTCATGTGGTAATAATGTGAAAACAAATCACTACGTCATATTGACGCCGGGTTTCAAATTTCTAATAAGCGTTAACAAAGATGTTAAATGCACAATAAACTTTAAGTTAAACCAAACCTACTGACACAAGAAATACAGCCCAACTCCTTCAGACATTGTTTTTGTATATATTTTACATAAACAATAGACGTAAAATGTCCTTAAACATCCCACAGCATTTTGTGGTCGATGTCCAGTCCGAGGTAAAATGGTTAATAAGCTTGGAAGCTTAATGAATTTTAAATCTCTGTCCAATAGTGCCAAACTTGCAATGCTGTTTTGTACAGATTCAATTTTCCACCTCGACGGCCAGCCAGTTAGCATCGTTCCAGTGACAGTTTAGGCAGGTGCTGGTTTTATTTGCTATGTTTTCATGCTGTATTCTGACTAGCTGATTTGTACATGAACATATCCGCCGATTTACCACATAAGCCTTGTTTATTTCGACTTGAACATCGTCTCAGAGAAATGCATCAATTTCTATCAAAGCATGCTTACTGGGATTCTTCTTTCAATCTTTTTTTCCTTTTTATCTATCTTTGTTTTTTGTTTTGCAGTCCTGCTATTTGTGCTTGTACTTTAATATCAGGCAGCATAGCGTGTCAGTGGCAGCAGTCCCCAGTGTTGTGCTATCATTTTCACTTGCCTGCTGTACTTCAAATGAACTGCTCAGAGGGTAACACTGGTCGGGAGTCAGGAGTCATACTGAAGGCTTCAAAACTAAAGCTTTGTACACGAACAACTTTGTAGATGTTTGTGTGCACAGCTAATTATTCAGAGCAAACTGGCTGAGGATGATTAAGCAGGAGGTGGAAACCGAGCCCCACTGTATGGGATTTGGAACTGTTGAAAATAGATAACAGGACGCGCCGCAGTAAAGGGAGCAGACAACATGGACTGTGACTGACAGGGAGAGAGAAAAAAACAGATGAGACACAGTCATGTTAAAAAATAGGGATTCTGGAAAGGGAACGCAACGTGTGGAGCAAAAGTGAAGCTAGTTTATATCATTATATCACATCATAACGTTAACAGGGAGGAATTCACTGTAGACCAGTGGTCTCCAACCACCGGGCCGTGGACCGGTACCGGTCCATGGACCAATTGGTACCGGGCCGCGCAAGAAATAATTAAATATTTCCATTTTATGTATTATTTGAGTCTGGAGGATGTTTTATTTTGAAAGTCCTTTAACAGGATTCTCTCGGTTACGTCTTGCGCGCCAACATTGAGCCACAAGCAGCAAAATGAGTCAGAAACAGATCAGATGTCTTTGGAAAGTTTCTTTGCGAAGGGAAAAGGTCCAGAGAAGAGACAGGAGGATGGATTTATCCCGGCAGGTGATTCACACAGTCCAAGCTGCTCTGCATGATATGGTGACTGGATGTTAATGAGGCAATGAAGCTTCAAACTGCTTCGACACGTAGAGACCAAACACCCTGTGTATAAGTAACACTTTGGGTGTCATTGTCTCTCATCACTCCCAGATAGGATCGTCTCGTTGCAGAGAAACGAGCTCAGGGCTCCCATTAGTTGTTATTGTGAGTAAAAATTTTCCCGAAAGTTAAATGTTCGTTTTTGTGGCGTGTGGAATGGTATTCTTGGATTTTTAAAAAAGCGGCTATCAACATAAAACTTTGTGAATTTGATTTCTTTAATTGCTTTCTTACCTATGTCCATTTACCACATAGAAATGGAAAGTAAATATTTTTTTTAGATAAACAAACCTCAGAAAAATTGCTCCACTGTTTTTGTCAAGCTCTGCATGACTATCCTGGTTGCAATAAGCAATGCAATTCCCTGTGATGCTGTGTCACTTCAGTTATTAATCAGCAATCCTGCACATATTATTAGCATAAACCCGTATTGATTTGCAAAGATTTTAACTGATTGTGTAAATAGGCTTTTATGGTTTCCGAAAATAATATATGCAAGTGAATGGGGGGTTTACGAGGCACTACTGTTGTGCGTATTGGAGTAAGTGCACTGAAGTGTGTCTTGTTTTAAAAGGGATGATTTGTAGACCCATAATCATAATTCATCCACCATAAGACTTAAGCAGAGAGACAGAGTCATTTCAAAGACAATTAGAAAGAAAATAGGAATGTGCCCTGCTGCGTGAGTTTATCCTAGTTACTGTGTTATTGTCTCCCTTATGTTATATATAAACTGCAATATGAGCAAATGTCTGTGTGTGAATGGATGAGCCATGAAAGCTATAACTCACTCCCTTGGTGGTGACGTTCTAGTTTCCAATCATCTCTTTTTAACTTTGAACAATCTCATGGGACTTGCAAGGAAACGTAAAGCATCAGAGTTTTGCAATTGAGGTGCTCCCCCCCCCACACACAGCCTACTCTAATACTTTGCAATTATTCTGCCACCTGGATGTTCTTTGGTCCTGTGTAGTGAAATCAACTAGTTCCTATAGAGATTATGGGGCCTTATTGGACACAACAACACAGTCAGATGACTCCCAAATCCTTTCTCTTTTGTTTCCTTATTTCCATCTACATGCCTTAAATCACTTACTCTTCTCTAAGAACTGGCTTGCTGTTACATAAATGTGTATTACAGCCTTGAATAAACAAGTGACAACCAGAGAGTGTTGAGAGTTAACGGACATCTGTGTGTGTGCAAGATTGCCTCTGCAGTTTGTCAGGTAGCAGGATGGTGAAGTTCACTGAGCTACTTACTTTGTCATGTAATTATCTTGAGTGTGTTTACTTCTGTACAAACTCATGTTTATGTATAGGTGCAAATGTGCAGCCTTGAACTTGGGCATATATGTGACATTGTGATGACAAAATGATGGACACACTTACAAAAGTGAAAGGGAGCACAAGGAGCCAGAGCTGTCTAATTTATAGTTTTTGTTCTGCTCTGGCTCCTTGTGCTCCCTTTCACTTTTGTCAAAACAGTTTCTTTCAAAATACAGTTGTGGAAGGGGTACACAAAAATCAAAAATTAATACCTTTACTCTTACTATTATTTGTATTATTGAGTTATTTTTGACATGATCTGAGTTCCAACAGCAAAGAAATGTTTCTACAGAAAGATGCTACATAAAGATGGCGAAGGGAAGTGAAAGAAGGAGGAACACAATTTGAGAAAATGGTGTAAACACTGTTTCTCTATAGCATGTCCATAGTCATGCTAGCCTCAAACTATGGCACTTGCTGTCCCGTCTATGCTTTGCTACAGTATAAATTACCTTTGGGTTTTAATTAAAGCTGGATTTTTCTGTGTACTTTGGAACCATTCTGATTTAACAGTAATCAATTCAGTGTTACTATAATAAAACCTTATCATCTATAAATCAATGTCTGATAATTTTAAGATCAAAGAATCTTAAAGTGATTTGTGGTATTTTTTTAAATGACTTGCTCATCAAACAATCCATCAATGACAGTGCAGGTAATTAAACGCTACACGAAAAATAAATAAACAAAAAAGTTGTGAATGATGAACTCTGTTTAACAAAGAGACACGCTTTTGTAATTAACCAAATGAAAAGCGCATTGTTGCAGAAGTAAAGAAAGAAGGGATGTGGAAAATGAAATTAGCATGTGAGAGTGTGCATATGTCTTAAGTGTGTTTGAGAGTCATGCATGGCTTGATGTACTCATCTGGTTTTAAATGGGCAGGTGCATCATTATGTGCTTGAGAAACTTGGTTATAGTTTCTTTCCTCTCCTGGACACAATTTCCTCCAGTCCCTCACTCCCACACATGCAAATCTGGGGCAGAGGAAAGAACTATAATTTTATTACAATATGATGAGCACTGACTTGTAAATATGCCACAGAGTGAAAAATGAGTCCTGGAGGTGTTCAGGAGTGCACCGCTTGCTAAGAATTGTTGAGGAAATTATGTAAAATGGGAGTTTAAAACAAGCCTGTCAGTATTTTGTTTTCCCGGCTGTGAATGGTAAGCTTGTTTTTTTATATACATAAATTAATTGTGAAGCCACTGATCAACTTCTAAAACTGCCTATCCCCTTTTCTTCAGGTCCACTATGTAAATATTCAATCTTTTTTATGAATAGTCGAGTCAAGTCTCTCTCATGTCTCTGTGAGCTGAGCTACTTTAGCTGTTGGTCGCTAAAGTAGCTAAGTCCTTGTACTTAGTGTCATGTTGTCAGTACTGCTTAGGATGGTATCTGACTACCAACATTAGTACTGTAAAAATTTAATGATTTAATGGAATCTTTTATGCTTGGGTTTTGTTTTATTGCATTTACAAAATTACATTGCACCAAGTCTTGACATCTTAGTTGAACTCTAGCTTGTTTGCCTAGAAACTCAGTTCTTTGGGGGGAGGCGTCAACAATCAAACAAACTTTGATCCGCTTTCAAACCTGCACCAGTTCAAGTGAACTCTGGTGCGGGTCAAATGCATATGCGAATGCCAAGCAGAACAGAACCCGCTCCGAAAGCTGGACGTGGACTAAGGCGCAGGGCATTCTGGGTAAATACATCCAAAAGAAACGCATGTGTCCAGTGCTATTTGTAGAAATGGCAAGTGGTCTTTTACCGAAGACAAAAGAGAAATCCTACAACCGTTAAAATATAATGCTATTCTGTTTGGCATGCAACACAACCATGCCACTACAAATGCTGACACATGCTAACAAAAATGGCTCCATTTGTTCAAGTTCAGTTTCAATTTTAATGCATCTGGTGCTAACATGAACAGAAGACGCACTTCAAATGTACAAATACAGGCTTTGTTCAAGATCCCCTTAAGGAGTGGATGAGCAGCTGAATGCAAAATATAAATGTTTTATTTACTGCGTGTGTATTTTCTGCTGTTTAAGAAGAAAAGAGACACTCCATGCATTACAGCAAGGGCCCATGACAATATTTGCATTTTCTAGAAGCCAAGCATCTGGGCTTTGTGCATACGCAGAGCTTCTATTTTTAACCGTCGGCTTATTATGAGCCTGGGGTCTCCGCTCGTGTTGCTTCGTCAGAAATTTAAAAAGGTGGGAAACCATTGGATGTGAATGTACCCACATGCACAGGTGCCAGCGTGAAAAACAGCTTTTTTGCAGTGTTATTACTCATGCCTGACTTAATATACATTGTCCTCTAAGTCAGCAGGGCGCGCAGTATAGGTGTACATCTCGACGTGGGTGGGTGTGCTCATATGTGGAAAAGTACTAATACAAGCTGTTCTACACATCTTCAGTATGCTAATCCTTTTGTGTCTACAAGAGGGTGTGTGCGTGTTTCACGGTGGTCTACTTGACCTCCTCTCCACCTCTTTCCTAGTCCTTCTGCCTTCAATACCATCAGCATACTTCACACTGCTGCTGCCTGCCCACACACCGGTGCTTATACAGGAAACAAGGCACGCACACAACAATGCACCGACAACGAAGGGCAGCTTCTCCCCACCGAACACATTACCCTCGGTGATCCGACGATATTTAGACCAACTGCTGGAATGACTGCTGTCCACCTGATCACCCACAAGCAGGAGCAAAGTATAAAGACGGAGACAGCGAGGAATGTAAAAGAGAAGAAAAAAAAGGATAGGCTAATGTGTTGTGAGCAGAGGAAAACGGGGTAGTGTTTAAACATTTCATTCTAAAATTGTTTCAAACCTGCATTGGTTGTAATGTTGCACACTCAGTTTGGAAAAGAAGCTGCTCTGCTGAAATTGAATTTTTACAATTATACAAAAGGCCTAGTCCACAAGCATCCCAATAAAAAAATTAATAGGTTTTCATGCTATTTGGCTTTTCATCCATATGTAAACTTCATTTAATATCACAAGAAAATGATTATTAATAAAAACTCCTACTGAAGTGACGATTTGAGAATTTTCCTTATTTGCATTTGCGTGCGGACATTGGAAACCGGAGATTTAGAGTCCCTTGCACTGTAGTCTGCGAAGTGACCATTGTTATACAAATTTTTGGTTCAAATGCTTTTTGCTTATTTGATTTTTACAAACCCAACTTCTCCATTACATTGAGTTGTAAGGGAGACAGAGCGCACATGGACTTGCTTTGACAAGATTCCCAGTCAACACTGACTTGTGTTTTATTAAACTTTATTCTCTAACATGGTATTTAAAAGTAGTCCGACTTCTCTGCCTGTCCACACAAATGAATCTCTTGTTTAATTCCTGAAAGGAAGTCTTCATTGTTTTGAAGGATTGTGATTGGTTGACATTTAAGCTGTGCCCTACACTGCCCCCTATGGATCTGGCATGTTAAACAACACTCAGAGTTGTAATTCAGTGGGTTTGTGTGGAAGAACTATTTTACTAAATCGATCCTGTGTGTATTATATTTTTAAAACAATGTAACAAACATATCTGTTTTTATCTAAAGCCAGCTACGTGTGTACAGTGCAAAGTTAAACCTCAGAAATGTTAATGTGGTTTAACAAGCGTCATAACAATTTTGTGGGCATCATAACAATTTTGCACCTGACAGTATTTTACTTGAACTTGTATTCCTGAACTAAAACTCTGGTGAGTCTGTCAACAGTTTATTTTAGGGAAGAACTTACAAGGAAAGGAGGATTTATCTAGACATTATGCACAGTACTCTTAATAATTTTGTTTGACAGAATATATTGTTTTTCTTGTTGTGAAAGAAATCTACAACTACATTAGCCCGGTAAAAAAAGAAACAGCTCCTTGATCTATGCTTCACTTCGGGCTATTGAGAAACGCTTGCTGGAGGCAGGGACTCTGGTAAAATTTTAAATGTCACCCAGTCACTAACATTTGTCCTTGACGTATGTGATGCACCAGTTAGACACTATGAAGCTTACTGGAAATTACCTGCACTGTGAACAACCATCCACTGTGAAGTGCCAAGCTGAACAAGATGGCTGTTAATCCTCTCCACATGTCCACATGTCCACATGTACACGTTGCAAATGAAGTTGGTACAAACGTCAATTTTATTGAATGGAAACCTTCTGTACGGAGGTACAACAGAAGAAAAATTATGGGAGGTACTAAGGAATTTTGCAAAGTAGTCCCAATGTGGAGTGAACAGTCACCTAATTTCTGATTAAAAGAACAAGGACAAGAGACTGTCGTCTCATGAAACTAGTTCCTGAATGGAGAGGGACAGTTCTAAATTAACGTTTAGAACAAAATAACTCATAAAATAGCAACAATAAAAACTGCCTGAAAGCTATAGGTTTTAACAAGAAAAATACATAGAAGCACAAAGATAAATTACACTTAAAAATGTAATTAAAACCCCTATATATCTTATTAATTGATCAATTATTAAATCTTTATAATTTTCTAGAACTTAATGGTACAAATGTATTTTTCAAGCTGCTTTTTGGTACTGCAAATATTTTTAACAAGTCATTTATTTATTTCTGTATTTATTTTAAATTATGGTAGGAATGGTTCTCCGTAGTTTTACACTTACAGCGCTATGTTATGACTACATGTGCGATGAGGACTGTCGAAAAATACTACTTCAAGTGTTCCTCTTATTACATCGGCTTGCTCTTTGTTCTGGTCCAGTAGGAAAATGTTTCACATATAAAACAGATGACATCATACTCAAGCGTGAGTGGATCAAAAATTAAAAGTTGAGGGTCAACATGAAATGTTTATTTATTTATTTATTTTTTTAGATTAACAGGCGACGTCTGCTTGATTAAGATTAAAGTTTTTGCATTGTCAAATGTGACATTCAGGCTGGAAGAAACCTCAGACAGGAGCAGGTGTGTGACCGCAATAAAGCAATTCTAGATTTGACCCATATTTGTCTTGTCGGTCGCAACCCAGCCAAAGAGATCATGTGTGTTTATGTACGTGTGATGCATGCATTTCTGTACAGATGAGGTGGGAACAGCTCACATTAACCTGCCATTTCACAGTCCACAAAATGCAATAATGTGGAGGCAGAACAGGCACCCTATCCCCACAACAACGCGCACACACACACACACACACACACACACACACACATGCATTCCCTATTCAATATCTTAGGACATGATTGCCTCGACTCCAGCTGTAATCACACCATTTTTATAGGACCTTTAAGGTACTGCCCCAACCCCCAAGAGCACACGCACAGAAAAATGTGTTTGCTCTTTACTCCTGGACATTATCACTGAATTACATTAAATTTAATTTACTGATGCCCTCTATAATGTAAGTGCCATTAACATGTTTTACTGGACCATTGGAGTTCTAGGTTTCTGCATGTAGATGTATACACCAGAAAGTTAGCTTACATGAAGTTAAGTCATTTGCTATTGTTGAACCCATCATAATTAACCACAGAGTAACCAGTTACAATTTAGACTGGATATTTTATTGGATAATTACTTAGAAGGACAAGCATTCATATGTTAGATAAGATGTATTATTTTTACGTCCTAGTGTGGTTGTCCTCAGAGAGCTAATGTTGTTAGCAGCTAACTCAGTGCCGAGTCCCGGACAGACAATAACATTTTATTATCCAAATAACCAATCAAGTTTATTTGTATTGCACATTTCAGCAACAAGGCAGTACAAAGTATTTATATCTTTAAAACACAAAAATAGTGGTCTTGAAATGGCAGTGTCTTCTGAAAGTAACATCAATAAAAACTTGATATGGCTATTTCAGTGGTTCTTGAAGCGGTGGGGTAAACACACCAAACATAGGCTTTGTTCATATTTTACCTTCATTTGAAATCCCTTTGCCTTGCTAACGGTTAAGTAGGTCACCTAAAACTCATGATCCTCTCAGGCAGAGAAAAGAGAGACAAAAGCAAAGTCGTTGTTTGTGAGACAAAGTAGCTGTGCTCTGAAAAGAGTAAAAGATGGAAGCTAAAAAGAGAAATGGGACAAAAGAATCATATGGATTATTTCTTTTTTCTATAATCCTTTCATACTATGCATAATTTAAGTTGATTCAATCACATGGCGGTGGTCCACCATGTCTTGTCTTTTGTGATATGATCTTAGTGTTACTGTGCTTTAGATTTATTCAGCTAAGTCTTGGAGGTCTGGAGGGCACATTGTCTGTGATTCCCTGGTAGTTGAGCCTTGACTCCTGCATCTCTGCTGCATACAGTTTGAAAAGACAACAATCCAAACACAGCAGCCTCCTTCTTGCACAAGTACATATTGCATTCTTGTTTCCATTCACCTGTCTATTGATTTTCTACATCTGCGTATCCTTGTAGGGCATCTGGAGGGCTAATGCCTACCTCCAAGTCACTGAAGGAGAAACCAAGGATACTCCCTGGACAGGTCAACAGTCAATCACAAGGCAATACAGAGACTGACTGACACAGGTGTTTGTTTCCTGCTGTAAATAAACAATTGTATTGTTCAAAGAAGCAACATTAACAGGAAAAGTAGTGGTGTCGTTATATCATCAGATTTTAGATTTATGGCCTCAGCCAGAGCCGAATTGGTTGGGCCAGAATTATTTGCTTGATGGTCGACCTCAGACTTCTGCGGCATATTTAATAAGCCTAACAAGAATCTACACCGGACAAAAATATAAACGCCCCATGTCAAATATAAGAGTTTTATTAACATTTGGTTTACACAATATATAGAGAAACTATATGAGGCTATATGAACTATATGAACATGATAGGGGTCAGGTTGAGGAATTTACTGAGCTTGCAAGTTGGCTTCTCGTAGGCGGTTACGGACAATCTGAGGTCTCTGTTGTACAGACCAATTGTCTCATCACCTATGTATGTCGCTGGTCTTAGCCGATCCCGCAGATGGACGAGCCGGATGAGGCGATCTTGTGCTCTGATCGAATTAAATAGGAGCTCCAAATGATGTTGGCTGAACCTGTACATGAGGACATACCACTAAACTTTGAACAGTTCTGGAAGTGACAGCATTAACTTGTTGATGTTAATGACAAATCCAATGGACAGGTACCTGCAAAAGAATTATTTTTTTCTTTTTTCTGATCATGGCAAAACAAGACACCCCTGAAAACGTTGCGATGTTGCTTCAAAGCAGAAAAAAATCCTTTTCAGTAACTATCAATATTGATGAACCTCCAGTTGATCTGTACAGGGGTAGTTGCTATCAGACTATATGCCTGCAGAGTAAGAATGAGTCACAGCTCAAATAAGTATAAGCAGCTAAACATTGACCATCGCATCCAGCCGTATCTGTGCACATGAACAGACACACAAATAGATAACTTGCAGAAATAGGTATTCAGCCATCATCATTTACCTGCATGATCTTATGTGTCAGCTTTAGCATGCGGTAAGCATCCATCACTTCAAAAATTTTCTCCCCAGTCACTGGATGTGGGAAACTGGCTTAGAAGTCGGTTGCACATGTTGATGTTAGAGGCATACCCATCCACTGTTAAGCATGTCACCCGAATTCCTAGTGGATGCAGCTCCTCCAAAAGCAGGACTGAGAAGAACCCTTTGTGTTTCTGGTGACAGAGACTTTGTCAGGTAGTATGCAATGGGAGCCACATCTTCTGCTCTTTTGGTGTAACCAAATGAGGAGGACGACCGATCCAAGATGTCCGCCGTATTCCCTGCGCCCGAGTAGCCACTGTGGGCTGTACTCATTATTATGTCTATGGTTACAACATAGACATAATAATGTCTATTATTATTATGTCTATGGAGAAGGTACATTGCTTGCTTAAGTGGAGGTCTAAAAACGGAAGCAGTAAAATCGTAATTTAAAAAATATGTTGGGTTTATTTACTTAAAGCTAATCAGTCGGGTCAGATCAGGCTCAACCACAATGTCTATGAATTTGGACTTTGGGTCTGATCTAAACTCTAATCAGATCTAAGCTGTGCCTCGTGAACAACCTGTATATTCAAGCACATTCGGGCTGCCTTAATCGAATCTTTCATTGCGCTCCTGAGACAACGGTAGTTTTTGTTACAAAAGAAGCAAACTATTGTATTGCATACATCATCAATGCAATCCTTCTCTACATCCAAACAAAACAACTACAGAAGAAGAAGAAGTGCCCATTAAACTCCATTATTAAATAAGTAAATAAATCTGAATTACTAAATAAATAAATCTTGAAATAAAATACAAATAAGTCTTAGGGGGGAAAAAATAAACAGAAGTCTATACATGTTCCTAAGACAGTAAAATGTCTTAGGAACATGTGTAGACTTCTGTTTATTTTTTAATTTAATAGAACATTTACTAATGATTTTTTTTAGCAACACTTTATTTAATTTTGAATTTAGAGGCTCTCCATACATACAAAGAAAAGAGAATATGATAAACTGTTTAAGAGCAACAAACTGAAAGAAGGGGGAACGGGAGGTCGAACATCTAATCTAAAGGAAAATATAGGCTGGAGGTGGAAGGGTGATAAACAACAAGAGATGAAGCAACAGCGCATGAGATAATGGAGGCCGCACTAAAGTGATGATCAACATCAACTACAAGTCTTGTTAATGGTCATGCTGTGTGTGGTGTATGTGCCATTTAATGAGCACGCAGAACCGGAGCAATATTACAGTATATGTCCAAATGATGCTCAGATATACGCATGAATCAGAGTATTTGTCTGCTACTGCCCAGTTCTGTGCTGCACTGCTGCCTTTCATATTCTTTTTGTACACAAATGGACTCACACATGAACACACACGCATACACACAAGCACAAATAGATAAAGTGTAACTTGCCTCGCTAGATAAAGAATGTTATTACCTGCTACATATTTTAGCCTCTCAATGTAGATCACATCACCCCGGTATTAAAGTCCTTCCACTGGCTCCCTGTATCTTGGGGAATAGACTTTACAATATTTTTGCATTCAGTTTGTAAATCACTGAATGG
>CAEFZX010004011.1:0-26489 GCA_903066825.1 Alfaro cultratus | reverse complement strand
TGTTTAGTACATATTTCCACATGTGTTAATTCATAGTTTTGATGCCTTCAGTGTGAATCTACAATGTCAATAGTCATAAAAAAAAAGGAAACTCATTGAATGAGAAGGTGTGTCCAAACATTTGGTCTGTACTGTACATGTCCCAAGAATTATGTTTCATGCAATACTGTTTTTGTAATACCTTTTTTATTTAAAAAATAAACAAAAAAAAAATGTTTTGTTGGCTCTACTGGCCTTTATTTGAGAGTAATCAGACAGAACAGGAAAGTGGGTAGAGAGAGAGAAAAGGTTATCAGGCTGGGATTCAAACCCGCTACTGCTGCTTCGAGGACTAAGGCCTCCTTATATGGGTTGTGCTCTACCCCTGCGCCACCACAGCACCCCAAAACAGCATAATACCCAATTCAGACGCTAATTGAAACATATTTGTTTTCACGCCTAGTGTATTTTGCAGAATATTTTAATTAGCAATCACAAAGATATAGGCAACTGTGTAAACAGAGGACACAGCAGAGTGGAGAGATGAAAATGATGGATTTTAAACAACCGGATCTATCTGCATAAACTCCACTGTCCACTGAACTCAAATAAATACCACACTCCTACACCCTCAATACAATTTTTAATTGTTTGTATCACCAACAGGTCTATGTGTTTTTTGTTAGAATGTGTACACAAGGCTACACCTCAGTCATTCATTATTTAAGCTCTGCTGGGCCGCTGGGAAATTGTTTCTACCACCCCAATGGAAGCTGCTGCCTAAGAGAGCTTGGTATTAATTTTCACCAGCTGCAGCTAAGGGACTGCATGTGAATTCCCAGGGCAAACATATTTGACAGCCACACTCATCTGCAGCACCTTACAAGACTTATTGAATATTAGAATGCAATTATTTTTATATTATTTTTTTCTCTGTTAGCTCTTGTTGAAGTACTAGGCATAGATTTCAATATAAAAGAGAAACTGAGAAGATAAAAAAAAAAGTCAAAACACTCTCAAGAAGTTTGTTACGAAGCAGATATTTTTTTGAGTAATAGGCTAATGTAACAATCAGTTCTAAATGTGCTAAAATAAAAGTAAATCAAACATCTTTTTACTTTTCTACAGTGCTTACTACTGTCCAAACTCTTTTTATAGCACTCTGAATTATTATAAATTGTTGTTGATATTAATTTATAAAATATTTAAAATCTGAGGGTGTGTGAAGAAGTTGCACAGCACTGTACCCTGCACGATAACTACCCTAAAACTAAAAAACACCCAGTGAATCCACCAAGCATGCCTGAGCATTAAAAAACAGAACGTATTAGGCCAAGTCAAAGTTCACATCTTGCTCACAGTGAGATACAGTAAGGTTTCTGTTTCTTAAAACAGTATGGTGGGACAAGAAAAATGTCAGCCACTGGGTACTCAGATTTGTGAATTACTGCTTTGGGGTTAAACTAAATGAATTGGTCTTGGGGTAGTTTTATAAAAGGACAAAGTTTTATTGGAGCAGAGGTCAGTATTTCTTCTCCTTGATTACTCTTCTGACCCCGACGTCTCCAATTAGAGATGAATCTGATCCCCTCTGAATGGCTTAATTCCCCTTACTCTGTTCCCTTTTTGTTTCTCATTGTCTGCCTATCATCCATCTGCTGTGATTTTCTTTTGTACACTTTCCATCTTAAGTCCCCTATAAGTGAAAGCGAGCAAGAGAGAAGATCAATTCTTTCTCCCCATCAACAGTCAATATCCAGTCAATGCCAGGAGAAGAAGAGGAGGCAACTATACAGATGTTCAAGGACATGTCACACCTGAATCTTTCTTTATATTTCACTCACCTGTGATAACATTGGTATTGATATGAACTTGCCTTTCTCCCATTAAAAGGGGATGTAGATTAATTAAAAGCCATTATATTTATGAATTGTTTCTGCTGTGATGGTTGTGCAGAGATTCCACACTGTCAATGTTAAAATACCCCTAACAAAACAGCTAAATCAAATAAATATACTTGTCTCTATGTAAATGTAACATACATACAAGTAGGGCTGAAATGATTCCTTGAGTGATTCGAGTACCTCAATTATTAAAATTCCTCGAGAAAAATTTATCTGCTTTGAAGCTTCGTTAAATTATATTTTATTATTTAATGCACCGTGTTCCGGCCGGGTTATTACTTGCGTTACGTGGAGCTCTCACTTCCGTCTGAGTTGTTGACGAAGGCTAAGTGTTAGCAGCATAATGTCCAGTTTTCAAATTCAGCCTGGGAAGATTTTATTGATTCATGATAATGTCCGGATCTTTGTTGTTTTTCGGGGGGACCAATAAGCGTCCTTAAAATGACTGGCACGATGCCTGGAGTACGGCAGCTTTTCTCCTCCCGGAGCTGCTTCCTGGTGGCGGTTCAGAGGTGTATTTATACAGGTGAGCGGATAGACTGAACACTGCGGGCGGCTGCTGATTAGATGATAAGTGTAGCTTTACGGACAAACTGGAAAATGTATTTCATATCATCCCGGTCTCAACAAATGGGTGGCGGAGAACGTCGTGGCGGCACGTAGCTGTGTGTGACGAACAAAGGTGTCAAATCCTGTCGTTAATGTGGACACAAAATCTATAAATGTTTGGGCAAGGTGAGAGTTAATCTGTTAAACTCAATGAAGATGAATACATACTAAAAGCTGGAGTATAGACATACATGAGCCTGCCTCTTTATTATTATATTGAATATAATTTCAGATTTTTGTATAACTTTACTTCAGGTTAACTGAGAAAGTGAGCTGTTATTGTTACAGGTTAATTTTCTAATCAACAGAAAAGTTAATTAACTCAAATGTGAAAAAATGGACTGACATTGATATGCAATAGTAATAATGCTGTTATGTTAGATTTACCAATGTTTTATTTTATCTTTTTTATCCGATTACTCGATTAATCATAAGAATAATCGATAGATTACTCGATTACTAAAATATTCGTTTACAACAGCCCTACATACAAGAGCATAGAATTAAGAACTGTTCTTTCTTAAATAACTTGTGTAAAACATCATAAAGATATAGATAGATTGTATTTTTAGCACTATTTTGTTCCATATTTAATATTTTTTTATTTGTATCAAGCTCATCTTATGTATCTTTTGCATTAAAACTAAAAAACTGTTTCAAGTGAAACAAATCAAATACAGCCACTGTAGATCTCAGCGAAGATTTGTGGGTTGGTTTTCAATGAAGGATAAACAAGAATAGCCACTGCCTGGTTGGATGGATGGACTGATTGCACAACAGTAACAGTATGAATGTGTGTGTTGTTCTGTCCCTTATAAATGAAAAAAATAAACCGTGAATTTAGGAAGAATTGTGGTAAGAAAAGTTGAAGTGGAATAAAAATTTTGTAAGCACAAAAATGCTGAGCTATATGAATCCTAATCAGATTGATTATTAGCAAAAGGGGCTTGATAGTCACAGTTTTGAAGCAGTGTATAAAGTCTAACAATTGCTGATTATTTGTCTTTCACCATCAACATTAACAATACTGATATCAAATTTGCTTTTGTGAAGGTAAATACTGTAGAACCTCAACACAAAATGCTTTTCTAGAGGGTAAAAATCACAGTTAAAATCTTCAAAATGTGGCCGTCAGGTGCATGGAATTAGTTTGGCAGACTTTGTAAGACAAACACAGACCCACTGATGCAAGACAGAGAGCTTGTTGAGTAATAACTGCACAACAGCACATACAAGTTATGCTTCCTGACACATAATTTGATTTTAATGAACAACAAGTCACAAAGAATGAAGCTCAAAAAGCCTGTTTGCATCAGCGTCCATCTGCAGGGCTGGGCTAATAAAGAGCCTGGCACATAGCACCTGGGCAGGCAGAGGAGACAAACGTGCATTTAGTTTAATTCAAGCACACAGCTCCCTCTAAAAACCAGATGCACGTGCAAGTATAATGAATGCTACATGTATCTCTATTAAAACCAGTAAAAAAAAAAAAAGGTGTTACTTGCAGAACTAATTAGCAAATTACATCTGTCCTTTAGACTCAGATTTTTTTTTCAATCATAATTATCACTGAGTTTTTATTTTTAAAAATCCATATAATCCTTTGATATGTAGTAACAAGACAGTATTAGGTGCTTATATTAACTCATGCAACTCTGATACAGAAGCACGTTAAACTAGTAGCCAATGTATATCAATATCAACAACAAATCAAATAGGATTCTGGTTAGAGTAGGGGTATGACAGGTTTTGTATGGAGCGTTTAAAAATAATATCAGGTGAACATTTACATTTTTATCTTCTTGAAATCTGCTCATAGTCAGCTCAAATCGCACCAGTTCATATCATGTATATTTCAACACAATACTAGCAAAAATGATCATGATAAAGGTGATTTTTTTTTAACCCTTTACAAGTGTTAAAAAAATTACCTTTATCATTACATTACATTCTTTATCAAAGTAAAGTGTTAAAAAAAATCATTAATATCTGATATTGGAGAAATTCTATGATTCACTGAGGATTATTTAGAAATTTATATGCAGTGGCTAAGTAGTAGGTTTTTTTCTGACATTCATACTACACACTGTCATCCATCCATCCATCCATCCATCCATCCGGTTCACAACTGAAATTTTTTATTTTTTTTTAAAAGGAAAAACAATTACCTTAAAATAAATAAGATACAGTGATGTCATGTCACCCTATAAAGTGTATAAATATTTGTGATCGTCTAGGTATTTTGACACGTTACCTACATTATCTTCTCTATCTATTTAAATTTTAGAAACTTGTTTATCAGAACAGACAACGGATTGCTCAAATACTTGCACTTGTCTGCAGATGCAATGAAACACAGATAATCAGTGCTATTTAATTTAGCTGTCGAGGGTCATAATTTTATTCATGATTATACATCTTTTCATTATTTTAAATTTACAACCACACAGAAAAACCACAACCAATTTCATAAAGGCTATTGCTAAGACTTTGATTTTACCATCCTGAAAAATTAAACCAGGTGGGCAGTATCCGCCTCCTGTTGAAATGTCTGATTAAATGAGATTGATGAAGAAAAAGGTAGAGAGTAAACAAGAGGAAGAAATGCAGCCAAACTGCTCATATGATTCTGCCAAGTCAGCCCAGCCAAGCTGTTAGGGGCTGGATGGTGTTTTCCATGAAGTGTAACAAACACCATTCTAAGAATCCTGCATGCCATTCTGTGTGCATGGATGCATATGTGTTTATGTGACTGTAGAAGTCATGTTGCTGGGACAAAAATCCGTTCATGGTTTGCATTGGATTTGCATTTCTTTTCCTAATGAGATGAAAAAGTCAATGTGATCCTTATCATTTTTTTTTTTATATTCAGATCTGATTTAGGTTAAAGTAAGTAGCTGCAATAAACCAAGTTAAAGTTTGATGGAAGGGAGTGTGCTGTGAAGTGGTAGAAACGTGCCTGTGTTGGGATGTGTGCTATCCACTTCAATTGTCAAAGACTGTCAGACGTTACCAATCGCATATCTGAGTCACTATTTACATTTCCACATATGCAAGCGGACTCACAAACACACTTGTCTCCTAAAAACACACTTTCCACCTGTCACACAGTCTCTTCATCTCCTGCTCTAGCTCCCCAATCACTCACCCCCCTTCTGCTGCCGGTGGAGTCTGTTTTGTCTCTCTCACTCCCAACCCAACACCCCCACACAGTATGTACACGGAACAATACAGTACTGTACTGCATGCAATCACCCAAAGTGACAGTTTTTCTGATTATAACATGAAGTGACTGCTTGAGTTCCAGACATGAGCTTGTATATTTTTGACAGATGACAACTCGCAAATAAATTCGGGTCCACAATTTCTTATACCAAGTTGGATATAAGTTTGATTTAATTATGACTTCAGCAGAGATTAACCATAATGGTTCATTCTAATCATCTGTTCATAGGTATTTGTCTATTGCCAAAATCATAAAAAACAGCAAAAATATGAACTAATAAATTATTAAATGAGTTAAAATAAAATTTGCCTACAATTAATTTAATTCTTTTTAAACTTTGAGAGCTATTTTCTCAGAAATTTGATTCTCAGATGTTTGTCATTTTGCTTAAAAAATGTCAAGGAAGGACACAGGAATCTGAATAAAAGTGATACACTGGGTACTCCCTTATGTGTTTGACTTAAATCGCTAATGTTTTATTTTATTTTTTGCAATAACTGAGACTGAACTACTTCACTAGTTTCCTGATCATCAGAAAATTACAAATTAATTATACCTACTAGCACAACACCAGTATGATTGACATCAATCATTTTCGTTGCAAAAGATCTACATGAAAAGGTAATCAAAATAGTTTTTATGCAAATACAAGCACTGAGGACAAAAGGACATTCCACCAGATGCAGGACTTTCAGTGCAGAGGATGACATGAGATTGTGCTGCCTATTTTACATGCATAAAGAGGAGAATGGAAAGCCATCCCTCCCGCAACAGAAGTGGTGGTGTGTAACTGTGGGTGTGGCATTTGATTATGTGGCAAAGCTGTCATGTTGCTTTCCCATTTAAATTGCATCTCCTCAGGGGGAAACACTTGTTCGTGTGTCTGCTGCGTACAGTCACGGCATGGCAACTTCGATCTCATCAGACAGTCGGGCAAAAGGAAACGAAAGAGAAATGGGTGATTGTAGCCTGTGTAGGGCTGCGTAAGTGGGATTGTTCAGGCTTTTTTCCCCTGTTCTGGTGTGTGGTGATGCATACCTTTTGCATAAACGCCTAAAATACGCCAGTGAGTGTGTGAACAATGAAAGTTTAATAAAACCAACTCCCAGCATATGATTGCAATACATCATGTCGCTGTGCTTTCAGCAAGTTTCTCCGTTCTTGAGTCAGTGTGGAAAGGTTCAGGTACATATCACAAAAAGTATTGACCTTTCTGCCCGAACGCTGTCAGAACTGATAATCATGGAATTAAGTGAATTAGAGGCTGGCAAGGGCATTTAAAATGGTTGAGGGATGAATATGTGAAAGAGACTGTAATGAAGTCAATGATGCGAGAGTAATGCCCCATCACCCGGCACCAACAGCACCTCTGCCACATACACCACCTAACTCCTCCCAGCCTGCTGCAGTACTTCTGGGCAATGTGGCAGAAGACATAAAAAAATGCAGCACATCCTTTTCAAGGACAATTAGACCATTTACCCCTTTGGTATTCTTATTTACAGATTGCACTGAATCAGATTTAGAAAAACAATGGTGCACACAAACGTAAGTATTGTAACCCTTATTTTACTATGCTTGTCATGGTAAAATAAGCGTGGTAAAATCATACACAAATTGTTTTGTGTATGATTTGTTTCCCATCATGCACAAAAAATATGCCTTCCTGCCATAAGAAACAGGTCATGATTCCTCTTTAAAACATTTACTGTAGATATGAAAATCAATTTTAACCCTGATTCAAAAACATAGAGTAGTTCTGCAGCATTTTCTTAAGTATGTTTAAATGAAAATCCGTAGGATTAATTTTTGAAAATTGAGACCTTTTTTTTTGTTTATTTATTTTTGCCTTGTTTTGGAATTTCTTATATAAACACAACATACAAGGATGATATGCTGTTTTAATCAAAATTATGATGCAGCATCAAACAGAATGCCCAACACCAGGCATCAGCTTTAAGTTATTACACTAAATTTTCATAAGACAAGAACTGAGAAACATACTGTAAGTCATTCATACACTCTTATTCAGTTTGTTTACTCTGCTGTAATACATAAAAGGCCTTACAAACTTTCAAATGCTTTTTAAAATGTGGCTATACAAGTTAGAATATCACTCAGATATGCATTATATGTTAAAAAGAGCAGATGTTTCTGAAATCTCTCCTCAAGGATGAATAACAACAGCAGTTATCAGGTCTATCCTATGTCAAAAGATTAAATAATCAGCAAGAATGTGTAACATTCATCAGATTATTATGCAAATTCCACCTTTGCTGCTGTTACACGTGTTGAAATTTAATTCCCACTATTTGTTCAATTGTTCCTTTGTGACCAGACTGACCTAAGCCAGATTAATGAACAGCCTCAACAAATCTTGTATAATAAAATAGAAAGAGAGTTAAGAGTTTTTTGTCCTTGTACTGTGGTCTAGACTGAATGCTTCTCTGTCATCTCTGAGAATATTTGATCACTTGAAAACATTGCTCTTGTCCTTTTAACTACCAAAAGCAATCATGTGGAGCAACAAGGAATAATTCTCTTTCCAACAAATATTTGAGGGAGAGAAGTGCTGCCTTTTGGGCCACCTTGTATAAGAAACTTTATGTTTAGCTATTCTCTCAGCAAAGTTTCATCAGGGCCCTGAAAGAGAAGAAAAACCATGGAGCTCAGAGAATGGAACAGAAAGTGGTGATGAATGAATCAGCCTTTCCCTTGGTGGGAGCAGCATGTTTTTTTTTTAAGCTCCGTCTAATTGGATTAGCATGTAACCTTCCCCTTCCTGACTTCTCCTAGTTTTCTTTGTTAAAAGTAGTGCTTGATTCATGTGCCACTTCTTGCTTTGCAAAGGGCATTCCAACTCACCACAGGATGTTTTTGTTCAGCTTCTTTCTAAAACAGAACCACTTTGACACACTGCAAATGAAAAATGGCTGGGAATCAGAGATCATTTCAAAGATTACATAAAGAACAATCCTTAGGCGTTCAGTATATCTTGCTGTTTTATAATTGTGTATAATTGGTTCTTTTCTGTTGACTGAGATTTCTGAAGTATTCTTGGTAAAGACTGAAGTTGGTGTAGCGTAGTTGATTCTGCGTTGTGTCTTATGGGGAATAACAGCCAGACAGCGGCTGATTTGAAGGCACTTTTAATGTTCCTGCATTCAAATGGCAGAAAATAGTATTAAAACAGGTTTTCTTTTCAGTGTTCCACAGCGCCTTCTCCCACGGAATCCGAACAGAAAGAGCGATTGCAACTTGTGTAAAATAACACATTTACCTTACAAAATAAAAATAATTGCAACAATCATTAATAACTACGCCCAAACATGGGCATAACTATCTTAAACAGTACATGAATAAAAAATAATAATAATTAAACAAAATAATCCCACACCAAAAATAATAATGAAACATCACATACCTGCATTGAAATGGCAGAAAATAGTGTTATAACAGGTTTTCTTTTCAGTGTCCACAGCGCCTGTTTAACCATGAACAATATTATTTTCAGCACATGAATGAAGCAATGTTTCATGTATCAGAAGAGCAGCTAGATAACTGATAACTGCTAACCTTAACTTAACAAAGGTTAAGCGCTTCAACACACATTATTTTACAAAAACAGTAATAAAACTAACACTTATTACACTTAAAATACACTTATTAAACACAGAAGGCAAAACTTCATACCTTCTCCCACGGAATCTGAACAGAAAGAGCGACGGAGAGCGTGGGAAAACCTTTCACAGATTATAATGGTATGATCCGATAACTTTTCTTTTTAAACTCCGAACTGATACTCAAAACAACAATCTATGAACTCAATATGTTCAACAGTAACTGTAAGAATTCACAGTTTTATTTACAACACATTAAATTTTAATAAAAATAATAATTTTGAGACAGGAAGTTACCCGCTGTTTTGGAATGGTCCTGTTCCCTTTTCAAAATAAAAGCTCCCGGTGCTCATATAATTTCCTACCGGAACAGCTTCTAACTTAACAATCTAGTCACACTGCTACATTGGCATGCAAACCAGGTAGTAAGCTTACAGATTCATTGCTGTGAAACATTTAATTTAATAAATGAAATACATGTTTGTTCTTTTATTATATACCTATTTATTTGCGCCTCAACACAATTTAAGTTCTCACAAAATCCCTAATTATAAAAAGTAGTTTGTTTTCCTCTGCTACAGTTACATCACAAATAGAGGAGACACAAGATCATATCATAATAAGTAAGTTTGACATATAAGGAAAAAAAAAATTAAATACCCAAAATATCCTCTTTAATGAGGATGCGCAGCAACAAAGATAACCTAATATACACCAATTTTTATCCAAATTAATAAAACAATGCCCAATAGCAGACGACCCTCACTTCAAAAGTGTTTGACTAAACAATGTACTTACTGATCTATTTTCAGTTACGGTCAAAGGTTTACTAACTATGTCCACTCTTGGTAAGCTGCTGGAACATGTGTCCTTTTCTTTCAGGCAGTGGGGGAGTTGACTATTTTGCTGATGTGACTAGAGATACATGACTTTTTCTAGTCCAAGGTTCTTCTTTTTCTGGAGAAGCTATACTCATTTTCTCTTCCTGAAGGGATTCGGACCAAATCTAGATCTTAATTCCAATCCAAGGTTCTTCTTTAAAGGTTCAATGACTTTCATTCACTTTAGCTCAAGACATTCATGTGTTTAGAGTCCCTCATTTTGCAAAAGAGCTGTCCGATTACTTGGTATCTTTGCTTCTTCACGGGGTTTTATAAGTTAACTTGGTGGTGCAAGCAAGACCTTCGGTGAGCGGAGACACCCTCGACCATTGAGACCACATCACGCTCAGGTATAACAGGACTCCTTCAAATAGTAATCGGTGTAAATTTATCAGTCCTTCTGTTTTTTTCCTTTGTAATCTAGTTCAAGGTGGTTTTTGTCCTTTGTTCTCCAATAGCAGGATCCAACACTGGTCATACTCAGGAATTATTTTTCCTGGAAACTAAAGAAGAAATATAAATGAGATGTCAAATAGTTAGGGCTCCAGGGTGTTGATTATACTGCAGGGTGTCTTCAATTTTAGTATCTCAATTCAGGCCTGCATAAAGGTTTGCTTGCCATGGATAGCAATCCCAGTGTTCAACTTGATTAAAAATGTTGCAATTCTATTATGTAAATATCCTGTGCTTTATAATCTTCATAGATTGATAACCTTAACCATTTTTTTCTGTTCATCTCTCATCCACTCACTGTAACCCAGACTGATGAAATTGCAGGCAAAAGGGGCTGGCAGTGGGTACTGATCCCAAAGCTAAAACTGATTTCCTAGTGCTAAGGTCAACTGGCTGTAGCAAGTGGTGTCAGAAATGGAGAGGGAAAGTGCTGTGTTGTATTTGAGGACACACATAAACAGATGCCTGTGAGCTTACAGTATAAGGTTGCCAGTGCCCTAAAGATTAATGGGCTGTTTCATGTCCACCTTTAGTTGTGGCCAACATTGCAGAGTAGGCCACATATTACTTTTGAAGCTCTCCAAGCCAAAATAACAATCTCCTGTATGGTGAGATACAACTTTCTCATTCAGGTGATTGACTCTTCTGGCCCTCCACTGGTGGTGTTTAAAGGGAGAGTATGTGAGGAAACCAGAGTGATGAAAACATACAGATAGAAAAAAAAGTGAAAGCAAAAAAAGAGAAATGTTGATAAAGTCCTCCGGAAATTTATAATTTGTCTCTGGAAGGTTGCTGAGGAATTATTAATCTATCACTGCAAAGGAATGGCTATAGTTAGATGCCACTAACAAATAATGGACTGCCTTTGGTAACAGAGATAAATGCACAAGTGATGTTCTCTTTTAGGGTCCCAGGCAGTAACTTTTTGTGTCTAGTTTTGACTCCAAAATAAAGTTTGTGCCTTGTTGATTTGCTTTAAAAATCTTTAAACACAGTATGAATAAAAAGTGTTGGGACATTAGTCACACTGAGTTTTAACAATAATTTAGACTAAAATATTCTAAATGATTGGGACATCAATGTGAAATAAAATATATTTTTTTTAAGTTTCCTTTAAATCTGAGACTTTTATTTTAGAGAAGTTTAAGTTAAGAAAAAAATACTTCAGAATTTATTTAGATAAAATGTCCATATAAATTCTATGTGCATGCAGACTTACAAACACACGCACACACACGCACGCAAACATATGTTCACACTTCAGTCTTTCCTTATTTAGCCAGAAGGGAAGGATGTGTTGGCAATACGTAATTTTCTTCCCTCTGCTTACCTCACAACCATATCTATGATGAATATTTTTGAAGAACGTAAACTACTTTTTCCTCCCTTGACCACTAAAAATTATGTTTTATCATACAGTTTTTCCAGGTTTATTTGGACAAGGGATTACATTTGTGTATGTAAAATGTCCCCAGTGGACCAAGCAAAGGCTTTTGCTTGAAGTATTTATTGTTGGCTCCATGAAAAGTGTCCAGGCTGCCAGGCTTCACCCAACCAGAGCAACTGTCATAGTATATTCAGCCATCACTAAAAAAATGAAGGTCCAGGGTTACGGTTATTTGGTTGTGGGTCTTTTGGTTTGTTGAATGAATCTGACTATTGCTTTTGTTTTCCTTGTGCTCCCACATTAAGTAAGCTAAATTAAGGTTTAGCTTACTTACTGTGGTTTAGGCAAAAAAAAAGAAAAAAAAAAAGACAGAAGTTGTGTGCATATTTCAATATTAATTTTCCCCTCCAGACAAACTGTAACTTTAAAAAGTGTCCAAAATCAAAACAAAACAAACAAACAAAAATACTATTTAAACCAATCATACACTGGCACTTTAATGTTGAGTGAGTACTTGCTCATAAGCAAGCAAGCATAGGTTTTGTATACTATTATAAAACAAAAACAAAGGTCTATTTCTGTGTGCAGCTTATATATTGTTGTGCAAGTATTATTACGAAAAAAGGGCAAAGAAGCTATCTTTAAAGATCCATCCATCCAGCCAGCTTTTGTGCTGGGTTGTGATCAAAACTGTAAGCAACAAAGCACTTTTTGGCTTTCATTGCATCCATGAAGCTATGAAACAGCTACAGGTACTCTAAGCTGTGAAGCTCTTTTTTTCTTCAAAAAGGGACATCATTGCAAGCTTTTCAGTTTTTTGTAGACTTAATATCAGCCATTTAGCTCTGCCTGAGACTTAACAAAATATCTATTGCTTAAATTAAAATGAGTGACAAATGGTTGGCAGAAGCATGACAAACTAACAAGGAAAAACAAGAAAGTAAATGACAACAGACAGCTCTTTTCATCATATTGAGAACTCAAAAGTTTCCAAATACATTTTGACATTGTTTCTCTCAAACACCTCTGAAGGCCCACAAAGGCTGTTATTAACATCCATACTCATTTGTCGATCATTTTGAAAACTCTTTTGTAAAACAAAATGCTTTTGAAACCTGTGCAACAAGTACAACCTAATTAGACTTTGTCACTATAAAAAGATCTATATGTAATTTACTTGTTAATTTGTTCTACATATAAAATTTGTTATATTAAATATTCTTTTATTTTTCTTATCATGCTATATGGAATTGATCAAAGCATAAATAAAAAAGCTTTCATCAGCTTGAAATTTAATTATGAGCTTGTATTTTCAAAGTCATGAGCCTCACCACACGTTACCGACCCACAACCACTTGATCCAATCAGTGGTGTTGGAATAGGTGGCATGGATAAGGGAGAACTACACAGCTGTCATTGTTTTTATTGATTTTGATTCTGGTCTCTTTAAGAGTTAGCCAAAATATCTGTGGTCTTATCCACAGTACCATGGAAATATTATCAGAAAGAGAAATGCCAAAGATCTTCTTTTCTTTTATTGTAGTAAATGTTAAGATTACAATCATTTGTTGTTGTAGCACAAATTTGATTGACACGGAAGTCTGCTCAATTGCATTCCTAAAAAGTTAAAAGTAAAATTATTAAAACTGCAAAAGTATGATATGAGAAATGGGCAAAATAATTGACAGCCAAAATCGCTGTTTTTTTATATGTATATTAACATGAGGGGATTGCTTTTATTAATACAACTTGAGAACTGTCAACAAAAATTTCCCAGCAGACTATATTCATAATAAATATTGCTATAGGTTTTATAGCAACATTTATCATGCTATATATTTATTGAGTTATTTGAGGACTTTCCTGATATGTTGCACAATACATTTATACTTCTTAACTTCTTTTGCTGTCAAGGAAACTATTAAGTTGTTGTTTTTAAGATTAACTTGTTTTGCATTAAATAAAGAAATAAACTGTCTTGAGAAGCATAGACATTAAAATTGCAATCTATCTCACCATCTGAAGTAACGTGAGTTGCCAAGTTGAGATGAGGTCACACATGGTCTACAGGCCAATCGGTAGACCCATGCCTCTGCGTCATGGCTCTAACAGTGAAGCACACACTTGCTCCCTGGTACTGACAGCATAAAGGAATGCTCTCATTCAGCAGAGGGACAACGGGAATCTGTCAGAATGAAACCGCCTACTGAGCCATGTGCCACAGTGTTGGCAATGTTAAGGTTTGCATTTCAGTCATAAACAAACTGACAGACACAAATACAGACATAATGAAATGTGAAAAACGTCTGATACAGTAGATATTTCCTTGTTATTCCTAGCTATTCAGTTAGGAATTCTATCAATCTACCTCAGACAGAAATGGAATATTATGCAATTTAGTTTTTCCCCTAATTCTCCTCTGTTAAACCACCACTTATTTATCTCCCTTAGGCAACATATTTTGTTTGAATGAGAGGTGGAGGTTGGAGATGCACTGACTGACAAAACTACATCTTGAGCCGTAAATGACAGCTTATGTGTTTATAGCAGGGATATTTACAACAGTTAACAAACACCCCTAAGGGAGAAAGGAAGCCCCAGATAGAGTGAAAAGGGTAGTGAAGAAATAAACATCATCAAAATCATGGACCAACAAAGACCCTCGACTACAAACTGCATAATGCAACAAAAGAAAGGGATGATGTTTGTGTCAGAGTACTTTCTAATATTCATAAGTTACATTTTCCAACTTAATTGGAATCTGTCAGGGCACATTGGCCATGAGTGGCATCACAGCAGCAGCTGTGCTGTTTCCCCATGGCTGATGAGATGCGAGAGAGAGAGAGAGAGAGAGAGAGAGAGAGAGAGAGAGAGAGAGAGAGAGAGAGAGAGAGAGAAATGGAACGAAATAAAGGAGGAAGGGAATTGCAGACTGAATGAACTGCAATTCAGAGTCAATGGGAATCAAAAACGCATCACTGCAAGTGGTATGAGTAAACGTCTAAAAGCAGGGCTGTTAGAGACAAATACTTCCAGCAGTTCAAACTCTTCAATCGTTTCCTGAGGGAGCATGCATTTCATATTTTTCCATTTCTATATCTTTGTTTATCCGGTCTCATCAGCATCCCAACCATGAAGCCCTGGAGATGCTCCAACAAAAAGAAACCCATGTTTAGCTGCTTTTCTTTCTCAATAGTGAATAAAACCACATCATTTGATTTTTATAGACACTGGTACTCAACACTGAAAAGTTTATTTAGTGTGCTACTATCAAAGATGAAAGAAAAACTACCACTTAAAATACTAATGTCATTTTTCTCAACTTCATATCAAGCCTAAAGTCTTAGAGGGCCAGTCCCCACAGTGTTGTCACAAGTCCAGTCAAGTCTCTAGTTTTTGAAGGGGAAGTCCAAGTTGAATATTATCTCTCAAGACAATGAGTATGCACGAATGAAAAAAATTCAACTTCCTCATCAGATGTATCCCACTTAGCCTACTGAAACAAAGAATTGTTGCAACATTCTTGAAGTCTAAATAAACACATGAACATTCAACATCAACATCCTGGTAGTTTATCTTTTTTCAGGATACTTAATTCAACATAAAAAAATCTGTATTTAACTGGTGTGAATTATAAAAAAAAATTAAGGTGTAATATTTACCCCATTTGAAATTTTTCAGTTTAACCCTCTATGACATGACTTTTTATTTTTTTGGGGAAAAAAAATATTTTCTTGCATTCCTTGGAGCTTGGTGGTCCCTAATTGCATATCAATCATGAAATTGGACACCTCCCGGAACCAGATTTGGGTTTGTTGCCTCGGGGCAACATTGTGCTACCAGTGGTCTAGAACACCAAGGTTTTCTACAGTGATTATGAGAAGTGAAATACAAATCATCCATCCATCCATCCATCCATCCATTCTCTGCCGCTTATCCGGGGTCGGGTCGTGGGGGTAGCAGTTTCAGAAGGGAGGCCCAGACTTCCCTCTCCCCAGCCACTTCTTCCAGCAACTCCGGGGGAATCCCAAGGCGTTTCCAGGCCAGTCGGGAGACATAGTCCGTCCAGCGTGTCCTGGAGGAGTCTCCTCCCGGTGAGATGTGCTCGAAACACCTCACCAGGGAGGCATCTAGGAGGCATCTTGACCAGATGCCCGAGCCACCTCAACTGGCTCCTCTCGATGTGGAGAAGCATGAACAATGCTTCTTTAAAAATATTTTCATATATGTAAGTATGTAGAGTTACGCAAATGTAAACATGAAGAAAAGTGATCTATAACTTACAAGTAGGAGGCAAGGTGTAGCATGCAACTCTCCTTCATAAAAAGGACTGCTCATCTTCCAAGTAAAAGATCACATGAACCTCAATACCTCTTTTGAGGTATACCACCAGACATATTTTTATTCGGACAAAAATATGTTTGGTGGTACTTTAAATCACCCCCCAAAAAAATAAAATAAAGGAGCAACGTGAGGTACAGCCCATGCTATAGAGGTTAAATAAAATGTATTTCTTTATTTTACAATGTATTATGTGGGTATAAATCCCATTATTTAGGTTACTTATTTACATATTACCTGCTTAAATCTTTTATGGTATGTAGGTTTGTTTGTTTTTATTACTAAGTGATTGCATTTTGGACTGAAGGACTGAATAGAGGGGAAAAGCCAGAGTCAGAGCAGGCTGAGAGTAAGCCTGAGCTCAGGTTATCAGTGATTCAAATTATGCAAGCTTAGTTCCAATAAGTGGTTTGATCATTGATAGTCTGTTTCCTGTCTTTCCAGTAAATTACATGAAAATTTTAAAACATGCTAAATGATGTTAGTTGTCTTAGCAGTTAATGTTGATCTGAAGTAGTTATTGTTGGTGCTGTTGTTCAGGTTGGTTCTCCTCTCATACTTGCAGATTCCAGTCTTCACCTGATCTCACACTAACAGATTTTTGTGCCAAGTTGCCCTGCTGACTGACGCAGATTTTCCCTGATTGGAAATCGGGCGTAAAATTGTACAAAAAAAGTCATGTAGAGCGTGCCCAGTTTCAGTTGCAAAATCATTATGATTAGGTTGGAGGTAAAAAAATGTGTGAATATATTGGAAGGCAGAAGATCTTTGTGCTGAAGTATTATGCTCCTAATCATTCTGCACAATAAACATTTATAACCCAACTAGATCATTTGATTCCTTCTGACCTGTAGAATCAATAGTACATAGTGTTTTATGCTGTAAAATACATTTTGTACTTAAAATAGCCTTCCTAAGAACTCAAAGGACAAATTATTTAAGATAAACACGGGAAAACAAAATATGGAAACATATTTTCACATGGAAAATTATCAAAATATTGACATATGATCACATCCACACATCCGTAGGTAAAATTAATCTACACACATACATAGACAAACACACCAGCCTAGAGCTGAGAACATCTGGAGTGGAAGTCAACTGGAAGTCAAACTACAAAACTGGCTCCCAACCAAAGCAGAGGAGCACAGTCACAGCTATCTCCAGCGATCCACTTTTAAAATTTACCACAGTGACTTTGACAAAGAGTCACCAGAACTCTGTACAAGCACAGCAGGGACTCTAAAGCTTGTGTCTCCAGTAAAACCACTCACATTTCTTACCAAGATCAATTTAGAAATGTTGTTTGGTTATGTGTGAAAATTTCATGTTTGAAAAGCAGCAGTTTTTGTTTCTTTACAAAGAAAATTTGAAATTGTACTTTAAAACATTTCTAAATACTCCTTTACATAGTTTAAGCTGCAAAATATATATTCAGACAGTTTTTGAGTTTGAATAAGGAGTGGGAAAGAAAAGAGCATGAACTAGAGCTACTAGTGATACAGTATTGTTACGGAAGACAGAAAAGCTGAGACATGTTCAAATGCATTAGCGACTTCAGATCATAATTATTGTAAATGTCACAAAGTAGAGGGCAAAAAAAGGGCTTCTGATGGACTCACATTGTTCTGTTTCTCTACCTGAGTTATTTCGTTTTGCTACCTCTTCTCACTCATATAGTTGCATAATATGATAAAGAATATAAAGAACTACAATACAGCAATACACCATGAAAGTATTTATAAAAGAGGCAAGTTTCAAAAATTTTATTTTTCTCCAATCGTTTCATCTTACCTGATTGCCTGATGAGCCAGAGTGTAGGAGTTGGGGCTTCCATTGAAAAATAAAAGTAATGATATTCAGCAATTAAAACTTGAACTGATGATACTGACACAGCAATTCCACATTAGAGTCAAAACAAACTTGGCAGCAATCTAACAGTGACATTTTTTATAAATGTAAGATCATTTCTTGAAAACATCCATGTTATTTCAGTTCTGACGCAAGGTGGGAGAGGAGAAAAGACAGCAGGGAACACGTGTCAATATTTTAATGAAAGATGAACTATTATCCAACAAATAATACTAGCACTCATTAAGGATAAATTACATTCAGTAATATCAACAAACTAACTATCATGTGTACAGGACAAAAGCAAAGAGAAAATTCTTGCATTGACGAGATGTTAGAGTTAATTTTGTCCAGTCAAAACTTCCCCTACATCTTTCCCTATAGTTTTTCCATACAGCTATTTTTCTCTCATGTCAGGGGCCAAGCCTCTCAAGGTGTGTTATCATTTAGTCAAGTGAAGAATGTTTCTGCTATCGAATTGATTATGTGGGTTGAAGGCTACCTGTCTCTTCAACATCCACCAACAAGCCCCACCAGACTAAACCTGATTCATTTGTGCCCACATATTCTCTGTTCTGATCCCAAAAATGTAAAGGGTGAGCAGGAAAAGCATTCTTCGAAGAAGTGTGAAAGTCTTCTTAAAATAAAAAAAAGAGAGCCTTCAATCTCACTCTTTTTTTTCTTCATCCCTAGAATGTGCATTGCTCACAAAGGCAGCAGACAAGCAGGTGGAAATCAATTCCATGGAGCCAATGGATGAAAGTAAGGAAGAAAAGAGCAATGAGACACAGGGAAGCTGTATGAAGATTTCACCAGGCAAAAAGCAAAAATAGCCAATGGTTTTGCGTGTTTGTCCTCCACCTGAGTTTACTCATATGCACCATACAAAAACAGGCTGAACCATGGTAGGTGGAGGAGCAGACTTGTCTTACAAAACAGATCCATCTGTTTTTATTAAAAAAAAATGACACTGAATATTTAGCAAAGCACTATTACACTATTTCCTGTACTATTTCCTAAACATTTGTTTAAACAGCAGCAGCTGAACCAATTAGCAAATGAGCCCTGATCAGAGTATCTACTCTGTTGGGGTTTTTTCAGTAAATTAACATTGATCTGAAAACAGTGCTAGAGGACTGCCAACTTTGGAACCTGAATACAAAATATGTGACAAGATTCTCCAGTCAAGTGAAAGTCTGTCAGGACTCATCAGGCCCAGCTAAAAGGCTTCACCATTAACTACTAGGCCTCAACATCAGCTACCAGGTTCAGCCACCAGTATCCACCATCAGGCCCTGCTAGGCTCCACCAACAGTCACCAAGCCTCAACATCAGCTTCAAGGTTTAACTATCAAGTACCAAGTAATAGACTTATCCACCAGACTCCACCATCAGTTCACAGGTACAATCATCAAGTCCAGCTAACAGGCTCCACTGTTAGCTACCAGGTCCAACCATCAGCTACTAGACTCAGCCACCAGGATAGAATCAGGAATCATAATTATTGTGCAGTCTACAGGCTTGTCGTAATAAACAATAAACCAATAAATCAATGTATCAATATATCAATTAATCACATGATAAATTAAAACAGCGTCAATAACTTCCATTTTCATGATTTATCGTTTTTCCTCTTTTCTCTCTTTCTTTCTACCAAAAAACTAGATGATAAATGTCTTCACTCCGGTGTATTGGTCTCAATTAGCCTTCTTTAGAAGGACAATCTTGCTTACAGAAACTTAAGTGTTCGTTTTATTTATTTATTTATTTATTTATTTATTTATTTATTTATTTATTTATTTATTTATTTATTTATTTATTTCGGTTGTTTTGTTAATTTATTTTAGATACTTAAATTTATTATAGATACTTCGTTTGTCAATAGCTCAGAGCCCAGACCATCTGTACGAAGCAAACAGCATAGGACTACCTGTTTTTAACAGGCTAATATCAAAAATTACTCAAAAGAAATTTGACTTCATAATTTGACATTTGACCCCTGTTCTTTTAAGAAGCTCCTAGTCTTTCTGACTCTCTGCCTTCAGTATGTCATTACAACACTGATTCTCATTACACCGTTAACGATAGTTGTAACGAGCGTTGGACTGATAAATAGTTCATATGATAAGCTCAGCAGTCGCCCAGTTTCACCAGGTGTCTGCTAATTGCTGCTGCCGCTAGTCTAAAGGAGCTGTGTGGGGAAGACATAGGGCAGGGGTGCTCTGTGAGGTAGAGACTGGAGACTGCAGATCCTAGGACGACTGTTGAGAAAATAGTTAGCGCTTTGTGGGCACAAGTTTTTAGGCACTCCGAATAGCAGCCATGGGAGATTCCTCAAATATGCATGAAATAAATTAAAGCAATGTTTTTGATGAGAGAATAGCATTACAACATGGTATAAAACTCAAAAAAGTTGACTTTACATAATAGACCTTTTTTAAGGTCAACATTATTCATAAAGTAAACTATGTGGAATTATAGTCGTTATATTTGAATCAAGCTTTGTCTGATTTTGTCACAGTTGTGCAAAAGCACAGGATACATGGGCAGTGATAGCTGCCATGCCGATGGAAGACAATTTTATAATATGTCTAAGTTCTGAGGTTTAGTATTTTCTTTTGTTTCAAAGTATGTGAATAAAATGAGTGAAAGAAAAAGTATTGCTATACTTCTATTTTATTTTTTGTCCTTTAAAAAGAAACAATCTCAAATAACATTATTTTTATACCATCATGCAAAATTTCTGATTAGAAAACAAGTCATAAAAACAGCAGCTTCCATTTGTCTCTACAGATAGTTTCTCATTAAGGTGCTCAGGAATTACATAAAGGAGAAGGTCATACTTTTTCAGGTAAGAAGGAAAATTCATTTTACATTTACCCCAAACACATAGCCCCTTTCTAATCATTTGTATACCTTATCTCAGTGTCATGCACAGAAATTACACAGAAACAGCAGAAGAACAGATCATATGGAGCTTCAAGTTGAGTAAAACCCCGAACGGCCCACTTACAGGCAAGCTTTTGGATTCATCGACAGTTTACCTCATTGCTACTTCATGTGAACACATGAGTATTTGTAGGCATGCAATCTCACCAATAAGTGCCAAAATGTCTTCACCAGATTAAAAATTAACCAACCAAGTAATCTTGCCAAAACAAATGTGAGAATGAGGAACAGAAGAGAGAGAAATTAGAATCTCACCTAAAACGTAAGGAGGGAGGAGGAGGGAAATAAACACTGCTAGGAAAGCCAAATAATAAGAGAATGTGTACATGTAGGTGTGTATGAGTGGGAGGATAAGTAAGTTGGGGGAGGAAAGGAGACACACTACCCACTCATAAACCAATCATGACAGATGGATCTTAACACCTTCTAGACGATACAATGCACTGTATATGTTTAAGTGTGTGTGATTCACCTCATCCGAGACCATTTCAGATCCCCCAGTGCTGTCCATTCATGGTAATTTTGTGTATGAAAAACATTTGAAGATAGAGATGGGGATAATGAGAAAGAAGAGTGTCAGGATGCATATAATAATTCTACTGTTTATTTCCTGTGACTGCTGTGTGTTTGTTCATGCAGATTCACGTGAACTGATTTGTTTGGCTTGTGCAGTGAGAAAAAGGCATATGTACCATGAATAAACTTTTTGTCAGTTCTAATAAGAATCCTAAGGGCAATTTTCTATGTATTTTATAGCGATTTAATGGGGATATGAGGTCCATGTCACAATTTAATCAAATTGTGATTTGGAAGAGACATGACACCTGCTTTCTCAATCTCTTTTCCAAAATAAAAAGGAAAATAGTGTATAAATCTGCTCTGAATCATCAAAATCAAATTGAGTGCAACCCATTTCCTTCAACTTGTTGAAAAATAAAGTCCCTCCATCTGTAATTTAATTTCAGTATAAATAAAATATTAAATAGTTTTGTGAAGGCTTCACCATTTTGTTTTGTCATTTTTTGGAGGGATGGGGGTAGAGTATGTGTGGGGGTATAGTGGATAGTTTTTTTTATATTAGTGAAACTAAAGAACACCACAGGCAACACAGGGATAAAAATTACTGAAGACATTTAAATCAAGGGAAATTTAAAAAGCAATTTCCTAGTATTTTAACATCTCACAGAGACGTTAAAATTCATTATTTGGATATATAAAAATCATGGCACAACTCCAAACCAAGTCAGTAACTTAAACTGACATGCTGCGCAAGAATAGCATTAATTAGGCAAAACGTCCGATGGGAACTTTGGACGAGCTGCAGAGCCACAGCGGAACAAGTGGAATAATTATCAACTGGATTGCACATTTTGTCTCCACAAAAATGTGCAATCCACTAATCTAGCCATTACAGAAGAATGACATGGGAAAAAAAAAAAAAAAACATTGTTGAAGCCCCCCCAAAAAAAGAAACCATGTTGGAGACACAAACATGTGTCAGATTGTGCCCTGGCCAAAAGTGACCATAACTGAGTGTTTAAATCCCTATATCTTAGTTTTGTGTGGTGAGAAAAAAATAATAAAATTGAGAATCACCTTTAACACACCATTACAATGGTAAAATAAGCTGGAGGCAACATTGTGCTGTGGGATGTTTTTTCTTCAGCAGGGAAAGGGAAGCTGCTCTCAGGAAGGTGGATGGAGTTAAATACAGGGCAATTCTGCTCGTAAACCTTATAACCCTGGTCCATTCCTAAATTTTCTATTTGAGATTTGTGGCAACTCTTGCAAATTGTTGTCTATAGACAATATCGATCAAATCCAAACGTGTTTGAGCTAATTTGCAAATGTGAACTGTGGAAGTGTTTTAGTTTATATTTGTGACAGATCTGTTGAAAACATATCTGTAGTCTCAATGAATGAAAATTGGTTGAGAAAGAAAACAAATAGCATGAATACTTTTGAAAGGTACTGTTCCCACAGCAAACACTCTAGCTTTTTTTTTTTCTGAGCTACTGGGTGTTTCCATGAGTGCATGACATATTTATTCTCTTACCCAGATTTATTATTCTGTTTTATCATCCCTTTGATTCGGAGCACCTAATCCAATATTTCCTTTAGCTGTTCTTTGGGTGTACCAGCACGAAAAGAAAGCGTCACATCACGACCAAAGCCGCAGATTTGAGTTGACAAGATATCATTGGATTACAAAGCTCATTTCACTGTGAGTGCAATGGTTGACACACCAGTGACTGGGTTGGTCAGGCATGCAGAGGCAGATGGAGATGGAGAGGGGCTTCTCTTTTGCCCATCATTGTCTTTGGCATTTACAAAGGCCACTTACAGGAAGCCTCAGACGTGACGAGCTCTGGCTCTATCTGAATCCTATGATTGCTCTGTGGGCTGAATATAATGGATGATTTCGAAAGCACTGGAGTGACTGTACACTTTAACGGCAGGCCGTGAAAGTTACACTCAGGCAAAAAGAAAAAGAAAAAAAACACCATTAGTGTGGTCACCGAAATACTTTTTCTTTGTCGCCCACATTTTCTTCTATTAGAGGAGTTCACTTGCTGCCTGGAGGTCTGGCCTTTTAAAATTATAATTAAACAAAAAGAAACACACCCATTCAAGCAAGATAAAACAAAGACATGACTGAGGAAAAGGCAAGGGAATGCATCAAAGCTTGATGAACTAAACATTACAAGCAAGCCCTACTTTCCACTTAAACTACATAGGACTCACTGAGACCCCCAGAGCCACTCACCCGCCCCAACATCTATTGTTACAAAGAGAGAAAACTTGTGTTCACCTTCATGGTACATGTGTACATCTGATGAGCATAGGGGACTGCAATGTTCCTGATGACAAGCCCAAGTGATTTGTGCACATCTGCAGAAGACAGTATTAATGATGCACTGGCCACAGTTACAAGCTCCCCAAGCGCTGAACAAAAGCCCCCATCACTGAAATGTAGATAGAATGTTACACAGGAGATGCATGCACTCACAGATAACATTTGTAATCTTTTAGAGTGAGCAGCTGTGGAGCTTTTCTATCTTGTTAACATCACTTAAAAATCCTTTCACTGCAACCTTCATCAAAGCACGAGGATGTCTTTTGGCTGTCTGAATACCACAAAAGAGAGGGGTATGGTTTTTCTTTTCCTTTCTACAAATGTACAAGGATAAGGAGGTACTTCAGATGCTCCATGGTGAGATGAAAAAACAAAAAAACAAAAAAAACTTGATTAGACAGTTAAACCTTGAGACACCATTGCTCTTTTGTAAATTGTGAATGTTGAGTGGACGCCAGCAATTATGGACAGAGAGGACAGAAAGAGTGGGCAGAGCAGCTCAAAGAGTGAAACACAACCTAGAACACCGGGAGGTTATGGAGGGCTGTACTGAGCCATTGCGGAGGATAAGAGGGTGGTAGGAAGGCTGGGGGCATCTGTCTACTGTTTAATTTGCCATCTGTGAGGCATACTGCTGCCAGGGTCCCTAATCAGGCAATCCATCACACCCCCATGGAAAAGGCGTCAATTATCTTGCATCCCAAGGCTAACGACAGCCTTCATGTCATTCAAAAAAGTAAAAAGCCATTGACTTCTTACACAATGTGTTCTGTCATTGTGGGTGTTATCTCTTTTTTTTGATTTTCTTTGTTTTTTTTATTTCAAACTTCGGCACCAATATAGATAGATCAGGATCACCCAAGTTAATATTTTGTCTTGTTTGTTGAGAATTTTAATATGAGATCCCCTGGTTCTAGAGTTGGTACACATTATGCTTTCAGTGGTCTTTTATTGAGTACACTGCTTTTTGTAAAATTAACATGCTTCCATCCAGATTTTGTGAGATCCTGATTTACATACCTTTGACAACTGGCATATCAGTCTACAAAATAATTACCAGAAAGACTTGTTTTGTCACGTAATGGTTTCTCAGAATCAGTGGTTTAAAAAGCTACAAGATATAAATAATCCCAAAGTTCTTAAACTAAGTATAAATGAGAAATATACTGGCACTGTATCTAACAAGGTGAAGTATTTATGTCCTTTAGGTTAAGCCTTCCATCAAGCCCTTTAGTAGCTTTTAATAGATAAGCAAATGATTTTAAGTGCTGGTTTCCCCTATTTCTGTTATACAATCCAGCTCTCTGGGGCCTTTTAGTTATTCCTCTTTCAGAGGCTGTCAATTGGATTATTATTAAAGTGACTTGAGACCTGAAACAAAATTGACCTGAACCCAATATTTCCACATTTAATGTGTGAAGCAACTTAATGCTCTTTTGGTATTCAAGACTTAAAAGTACTGCCAACATCACCAATAACTCAGTTACAATACAAAGCAAATTCAATAAATTGCACTGTCATCACCTGACTGCAATCACTGTGTCCACGGCAGGACACTGTTCTGGAAAAGCCCCAGGTTATATTACTTTACCAGACTTCTTACCAATTTCCCATATTCCCTTGATCCCAAGGCAATCCAGCATTGCAAATGCTGTCCATAGTCTTCCTAACCTTGAAGTCATAAGACTCAAAGGACTTGGCCCAATAAATAGTAGGTGGTTTTATTCTACAAATACAAACCTACTATTATGGACAGATGGATGTGAATAATATACCCTGACTCAATTTCAACCATTGTTCCTCTGTGTCAATCCTCAACCATGTTTCCAAAAATTTTTTAATAAGGTGGGCTTTTTTACTTCACTAGCTCTTGTAAATGACCATTTTCTTAGTTTTAAAGAGAAAAAAAACTACTTTGATATCGACTTTAAAGTGTAATATATTGCGTTAATATTACTGCTAATTATTGTTTATCTGCATTTAAAGAGAGCAAAAATAAAATATTAAAATTTTAGCATATTAATTATTTTCCTCACATATTATAAGCTCTCAATTTTTGGACTCCAGGTCCTAAAGATGTATTGCTCATTGGATAAAAGAGTCAGACCAATTAAATAAGATGTATATTTAAACTTTGAAATACTTAAATATACTTCCAATCAGACTAATCATTAGTATACAGTACAGACCAAAGGTTTGGACACACCTTCTCTTTCAATGAGTTTCCTTTATTTTCATGACTATTGACATTGTAGATTCACACTGAAGGCATCAAACTATGAATTAACACATGTGGAAATATGTACTAAACAAAAAAGTGTAAAACAACTGAAAATACGCCTCATATTCTAGTTCTTCAAAGTAGCAACCTTTAGCTGTGATTACTACTTTGCACACACTCTGCATTCTGTTGATGAGCTTCAAGAGGT